>CM065395.1:37857789-37897789 GCA_033060915.1 Euryodendron excelsum
GGGTAAGGGTGAATCTTATCCCGTAGTGATATCTTCATCACTAACGGAGGCTTAAGAAAGGAGCTTGTTGGAGGTGCTCAGGAAGCACCGGAAAGCCATAGGTTGGACAATCGCCGATTTGCACGGCATTAGCCCTCTTGTATGCACTCATCGCATATATTTTGAGGAAGGGGCTAAGCCGGTACGTCAAATGCAATAACGATTGAACCCAACTATGAAAGAAGTTATGAGGCTTGAGGAGCAAAAACTTCTTGATGCGGGTATTATATACCTAATTACCAACTATAAATGGGTGAGCCCCACCCAAGTTATCCCCAAAAACTCTGAGGTGACAGTAGTTAAAAATGAGAATAATAAATTGATACCTACCCGAATCTAAACCGGGTGGCGTATGTGTATTGACTACCGTCGCTTGAATGCCGTAACTACCAAGGATCATTTTTTCCTTCCCTTCCTTGACCAAGTCTTGGAGCGGGTAGCGGGACGAGCTTACTATTGTTTCCTTGATGGTTATTCTGGATATAATCAATTGGAAATTGCCATGGAAGACCAAGATAAAACCACATTTACATGCCCCTTTGGCACATTTGCTTACAAGCGAATGCCCTTTGGATTATGCAATGCCCCCGCCACTTTTCAAAGATGCATGATAAGTATTTTTAGTGATATGGTGGAGTGAATTTTAGAGGTCTTTATAGCTGATTTTTCTGTATATGGGGACACCTTTGCTCAATGTCTTCAAAACTTAGAGTCGGTACTAAAACGATGTGAGGAAAGCAATCTTGTGTTGAATTGGGACAAGTGTCACTTCATGGTGACACATGATGTCACTTCATGGTGACACATGATATAGTTCTAGGCCACATCATTTCCGGGAGGGGCATTGAGGTAGATCCCGCCAAGTTTGAGCTTATTCAAAAGCTACCCGCCCCTAGGAACGTGAAAGATGTGAGATCTTTTCTTGGGCATGCCGGTTTTTACCGGTGCTTCATTCAATCATTTAGTTCCATTTCTAGGCCTTTATGTGCCCTCTTGGCAAAAGACGCTCCATTCGAGTGGACTCTGTCTTGTCAGCTAGCTTTTGATAAGTTGAAAAATCATTTGACTACGACTACCATAATCCAGCCTCCGGATTGGAGCTTACCTTTTGAATTAATGTGTGATGCTAGTGACTTTGCTGTGGGGGCCGTTTTAGCCCAACGAAATGAGAAGCAACCTCATGTGCTCCATTATGCGAGCAAAATATTAAATGAGGCCCAAATAAATTATACCACCATCGAGAAAGAACTGTTGGTTATTATTTTTGCTTTGGACAAGTTTTGCTCATATTTAGTGGGGTCTCGCGTGATAGTTTTCACCGACCTCGCTGCACTTAAATACCTCTTGTCCAAACAAGATGCAAAGCCTCAATTAATTAGGTGGATTCTCCTTCTTCAAGAGTTTGATCTTGAAATTAGGGACAAAAAGGGAGTGAAAAACGTTTTCGCGGATCATTTGTCTCGCCTCCCTTTTGAGTACCCTACCAAAGATGACTCTCCTATTTATGAGACCTTTCCCAATGAGTAACTCATGTCTTGCAACACCTTGAATCAAGCCTTAACTCCGTGGTATGCTGATGTGGCCAACTATTTGGCCACAAAAGCCATTCCTTCTCATGGTCCGCATTGGACAAGAGGCGATTCTTTAGGCTAGTAAGACAATTCTTTTGGGATAAGCCTTATTTGTTCAAATATTATTCGGATCAAGTTGTACGGCGATGTGTGCCAGATGAGGAATTTGAAAGTGTAATGAGGTTTTGCCATTCTCATGCATATGGGGGCCATTTCTCATCGAAAAAAATCGTGGCCAAAATTTTACAAAATGGACTATATTGGCCGACTATGTTTAAAGATGTGCATTCATTTTGTGTGGCGTGTGATAGATGTCAAAGGCTAGATAGCCTTACTAGGAAACACATGATGCCCCTTAACGCTATTCTTGTTTTGGAGGTTTTTGATTGTTGGAGCATACACTTCATGGGTCCATTTCCTAGTTCTTTTAGGTATCTCTACATCTTAGTGGCCATTGATTATGTTTCCAAATGGGTTGAGGCAATACCGGCATGAACCAATGACGACCAAGTTGTGGTCAAATTTTTGAAAGAATATATTTTTTTCCAGTTCGGTATGCCTCGTGCCATCATAAGTGATGGTGGCTCCCATTTCTGTAATAAGCCATTAGGGGTACTCATGAGAAAGTATGGCATTATTCACAAGGTCGGTTTGCCAAACCATCCTCAAACCCAAGGTCCAGTCGAATTAGCTAACTGAGAAATCAAGACAATCTTAGAAAAGACGGTTAATCCGTCTCGAAAGGATTAGTCTTTGCGCTTAATTGATGCATTATGGGCCTATCGAACGGCTTACAAAACCATTCTCAATGCCTCCCCGTACCGTCTTGTGTATGGAAAAAGCATGTCACCTCCTGGTTGAGCTAGAACATAAGGCATATTGGGTGATTCGATAATATAATGAGGGGTTGGGTGAAACCGGCAACCACCGAAAGCTACAATTGAATGAGCTAGATGAAATAAGAAATGATGCGTATGAAAATGAAAAAATTTCAAAGGCTAAAATGAAAGTTAGTCATGACCAACACATTCATCGCAAATCTTTTCATGTTGGTCAAAAAGTTCTTCTCTACAATTCCCAGTTACATCTCTTTCTGGGAAAGTTAAGGAGTAAATGGTCTGGCCCATACCAAATTAGGAAAATCTTTCCCTATTGTGCTATTGAGGTGCAAAATCTTAAGAATGACACACCTTTCAAGGTCAACGGGCAAAGGTTAAAGCCCTATTTCGAGCCCTTCTGAGGCGAGGTAAATTGTGTGGATCTCATTGATCCACCCATCTTGACTTGATGATTGTCCCCTATGATCTCTTGCCCTCTCGTTATTGTTGTCCCAATCTATTTCTTGTTTTTGTTGCTTTGAGGACAATGCAACCTCTTAAGTGGGGGGTGGGGCAAGCTTGTTTTGAGCTCTTCTTTTGTGTAAATTTGTAATTTTTGGGTAGGTTTTCTTGTGTACATGTGTAGTCTTTGAAGTTTGAATTTTGTGTTTGTGTTTTGTTTTAAGTTTTCTAGGTTTTACACAGGCTAGTCGAAATTTTAGGGAATTACCGTTCGAACGGTGCATCCGAACGTGTTTTATTGTTTGGACGTGTTTTTGACCGTTCGGACGGTGGGTTCAGACGGTTGCCGCAACAATAATTTCCCGTTCAGACGGTGTTCAAACACGTCAAACGAGCCATTCGAACGCATTTTTGAGCATCCGGATGCATTTTTGACCGTCCGAATACACGTTGACTGTCTGAACAGTGCGTCCGGGTGTACTTCGGACGCACGTCGGATGCTTGGCCAGCTCTATCAATAAGTGCGTCTAAATTGAGTTTGGACTCAATACAGACGCTATACGGAGATATTTTGAGAGTTTTGAGAGTTTCTGGACGATAGCAGAGCCCTGCCGGAGCCCGAGCACATGCCCTTAACTCCTCCGTCCTTGGTTTCACGCTTCCTTAGGTATTCCTGTGCCATTCTTTGTTTGTTTTATTGTTTACCTAGAGTTTTTTTTTAGGGTTTTTAGTGATTATGGTAGATAGAGAGGCCCCAGGTGCCCTTCCAGCTGGCCTAGCTAAGGCTGAGGCTGAGCCAGCCCCAGCCTATGACGACACACGTTTTGTGTCGGAGGATGCCTTCGAGGCATTCTCCCAGGCTTAGATAAGGAGGGGGATAGTACTTGAGTGCCAAATGGACCTAGAGTAGTTTGGGGACTCCAGGTTTTTGTGGGCCGGTATCTTTAAGGGCCGGGGTTGGGTCCCTTTCACTACCTTCACGGGGGATGCCATGTTTACTTTACTCGCCGAGTTTATGGGGAATGTGTCCATCTGTTGTATTACTCTAGGACACAAGTAGATTGGATGATTTCAGGGTCATTTCTGATGAATTTTGTCTCCCAAGCACTGATTGGGGTATTCGTCGGCAGCTGCCGGTTAGCACATTGCTCCCGATCTATGCTCCCTTGTACATTTTTTGCTGTCAGTCCGTATACCCCATTACTAGACATTCTGAGGTTAAGAGGGGTAGAGCGAGTCTATTGTGGGCTATTGGGACAGGTAGGACCGTAGATCTCCCATTATTTTAGTTTAGAGTCCTAGCAAAGGAGTGCTTACACCCGCATGCTTAGGGATCCATCCCCTTCGTGATTCTTTTAACACGGGTGATCGAGGCTGCATTCGAGGCCCCCATTGTTGGTTTTCCTTGTCTCCAGCCATTGAGGGAGGCCATCGGTAGATCCACCATCCAGCGTGGATTGAGATTTTACAGATTGCAACAACAACAGGAGCAGTTCCAGTTGCAGCCACAGATACCTGCTCAGCAGCAGCAGGAGCAGTACCAGCAGTAGGTACTGATTCCTGAGCAGGAGCAGCCGAACCTTGCTAACCCAAACCAGTACGACCTAGATATTCACCAGCATCAGCAGCAGTAGCAGCAGCAGCACTTTAGCCACCACAAATGCCCAACCCGTCATTATAGATGCTTGAGCAGATGTGACAAGCATTAGATGTTTTAGCTGCAGCATCAGTACAGTATTCTGTCGATATTGCTAGACTGGAGGCTACGGGAGCAGCCCAACATGGAGAGATTATGACTAGTCAGGTTACTCACATAATTCATGTTACTACACTTGAGGGCCTGATCCGAGTCCAGTCTGACTAGATTACCGCACTCCAGGGTTTGACCCGAGGCCAGACCAATATCATTAAGGAGTTATTTGTTGAGATCCGGGCCCTTAGGACAGCTGTTGCACCACCTCCAGATGATGATGGAGATGATTGATTAGAGTCTAAGGTTTTTATGCTTTTTGTACACATATAGCATATCATTGCATCATATTTTGTATCTAAAATCCTGTTTTGATATAGTGGATTATGTTTTGAGCTTTCTTTACTATACATCATTTATTTTTGTATAACCTTTTTATCTATCTTGTATAGTTGAATTGTTTAGCTACAGGTGTGCTCAGATTTTGGTATATATTACTCACCTATACCATTTTGATGGGGATTTTGGTATTGTATGGTATCAGTATCAGTCTTCATTTCACTCACGCATCTATTTACGTCTCTTATTGTGTTTGCTTTGTCAGTTCTTGCGATGGATGTGTTGACTTTTTATTTTTAATGCACTATACCACTATTTTTCACAGTATAACCCAACTTAGATTAAGATGGACTCGTTTTCTTACTTTTGACTCTATGGAAAATGCTTGATTCATGCATTGGTAGAAAGTTATACACTTTTAACACGAGTTATGCTATGTAACATATTTGTGTTACTCTACTTTGCATTTTCATCCATACTTAGTGGAGATTATTACCTTATGAGCTTTAGAGCATTTACTGTCTTTTCGAGAGTCTACATTTACTCAACGATTGATCTTTCACCCTCATTTCTCTTGAATAACTTCTTTAGGCTTGCATTTGGTTCATAAGATAAGTTTCGATCTTGATATTGACACTTTTACTCTATGGAATATTATAATTTGGCATCTTTATGTAATTTTATGCCCATATCCTTCTTGATAGCCATTATCCTTTTTATTTCACCATATAACCCATTTATCATTTCATTTGTCACCTACTACTTCCTCGAACGATATCACTGCAATTTTTGGTACGTCATAGCCCTATTCTGTACTAGGTTAGGGAAACAAAGATATAGATATTGAAAATATATATATATATATATATATTTAGAAAAGAAGAAGAAGAAGAAGAGAAAAGAAAAAAGGAGTGGGTAGATGATGGAGTTGAAAAAAAAAATGAAGAATCATGTAAAGTGGTAACAAAATCAAAGAGAAGGAGTTGTAAAATTGAAAATGTTTATTGTTCGGATCTTTGGGTTCGTAAAGAGGGGGGAGTTGGAAAAGATATCTATTCATCATCCCATAGACACGTGATGTGTTTTGTGCTTACTTTTTATCATTCCTACCTTACCCCTTCGCCGTTCAAATCACTTAGTCGATTCAAAGATGTTTCATTATAATTTTCATTAGAGTAAAAGTTTTATATTGTCAATTCTTAGAATCATTGCTCATCTATGAACATTCCTTCATGAAGTTATGCCAAATGTGATACGCATAAAATTTGTCAGGTTCTTTGTTTTGGATATGTTCACTTGTTTTGCCTTATACAATTACTTCATTGTGGAACATATCATTCTGTGAACCATGTGGGTCTTTCATTTCGAGTGTATGCCCGGTGAGGATTGAATCAAAACTTTAAGGTTCGGAAGTGCATAATTGAGTTCCTTATATGTTGCTTAGCATTGGCTTATTATGCACACGCCCACAAACTTCTTTAGTGTATGAATTTTTGCATAACTCCTACATGTGTTTGAAGTTTGGGATGTGTCCATTGATATCTTGAGTGGGTTGTACATATTTTCTTTAATCGTATTTACATATCTCCTTTCTATTATATATTTTTGCTAGGGACTAGCAAAAGCTAAGTTGGGGAATGTTGATTCTACTCTAAAAGTGTAATCTTCATTCCCTAATTAGTTGTTTGTTAGCCTCTATATGGATATTAGAACAGGTTTTTATTAATAAATTGATCTAAAGTGATTTTCTGTGTGTATTATAGGTTTTTGGTGATAAAATAGCGAAAATGGGCTTAAAGTGAAGAAGTCTGTCTGGATGGTCCATTCGGACGGATAAAAAAGCATTCGGACGGTATGTTCGGACGGCAAAAAGGCATTCGGACGGTACGTTCGGACGGACGAAATAGCGTTTGGACACTACGACGGAAATCGGAGTTCCAGAGTTGAGTTTTCTCATTTGAAGCTATCACAAAGTCGATTTTTCTTGTTAAAAGCCATTACAGAGTCATGTTTTTCCGTTCGAAGAAATATAGAGCCAAGATTTTGCGTCTGAAGAACGTTTGAACGGTGAAATAACCGTCCGAACGGTTATTCCACTGTCCAGACGGTGCGTCCGGACACTTATCAGACGGCCTTAAGACGCACTTCGGATGATAAGTGCAGATTTGCCCTACAAACCAGCAGTCGAAGAAAAGAAGGGTAATGTTTTGTTTTAGGGTTTCCAGCCGCGGGTAGAGAGATAGAAATAGAGAAAAAGTTATATTTTGCTTAGATTTCTTTATCTTGTTGTATTTAAGACTTTGGGAAGGGTTTAGTTAGATTTCTATTGTTATTTTATTGTAATCCTTCACATTCTCACTAGTTCAATATATATATCTTTTTGATTCAAAGTTGAGATGTTATTTCTACACTTTGGTAAGCTTTCAACCATGGAATCAATAAGCTAACTTCATTGTTTGGATACAAACGTGAAGATCTACCAAGGAAAGCATAGGAAATGAAAGGAGAGTCCTCAATCTCATTGAATATCTATTTTGTATCTTTTCTATAATTATTTTGGAATTAATTGTTGTAAAAATCTTAGATCTATAATCATAGTTAGTAACATATGACTTATTTCTAAAGAACCCATGAATGATGATAAAATGTAATTCCAAAATAATTAGAGATCTCTAAGTTTTCAAAACTAAACCTTCCGAATTAACAGCTTTTGGACGGTTCTTGATTTGAGTTAACCCAAACTCCCCTTTTCAAATTCCATGCTAGAATTGGTAGATTGGAACATTTGAACCCAGACCCCCTTTTTAATCAATTTAAATCCCTGCTTATTTTCATTGGAATTTCGGTTAGATCAAGATTAATTTAGTTATAATTGTTGTTATTGTAGTAGAATTCTCATGTTTGTCAAATTGCCCTAGTTAGGGTCAAGTAGGTATTTTTAATTTCACCTTAATTAATTGCCTAGTTGTTAGCCAAACAAATCTATAAACACCAAAAGATTTTCGGTTAGCTTTAGTTACCATAGCCATCAATTCCATCCTTGGCTTGTGACTTTAATTTGCACGGTTTTCTAATCTTAGCTTGTTTCTATTACTAGATTGGCATAAGTCTCATGGGAGAACACGATAGTGGGGATACTCTCACTTAAACTACAAGCACTTCCTAAGCGGTGAGCGAGGAGAATGAGGTCACTCTTCAATCTATGGCATAATTTATATTTGTTGAATAGTCGAATTTTAAAACTTTGATGAATAGTGAAATTTCGAGACTTTGTTTGTTTATTTCTCCTATATCTTAAATTTTTGACCTATGATATTTATAGATCTTAAATTCTTATTTCAATAGCTTTCTAGAGACATGTGCCTTAACTATCTTTTGATGTCTGAATTGAAAGCTATAATGCGAACAAAAATAATATACATATATATATATATATATCTATGTATACGAATTGCATATGGATACTATGCAACAATAATAATTACTATTCATAATAGTGATTTTACTATTGATAAATAGTATTAGTAAATGAAATTTATTTTTTGGCTAAAGATTCAAATGAGTGGGATTTGTATCAGATATTTGACTGAAGTTCTATAGTATGTATTCTTTATATTATTTTTGTGTTATCGTGATTCTAAAACTTATTATTATCTTGTGAGTTTAGCATTTTGAAAATACCAAACTTCACAAAGCTAGAATTTACCTCACTTGACATTTCAGGTAAGAACTATTTATCCTAGATAGTTGATGCTGAAATTTATTTGTGTGCAAAGACTATTGAAAATACTATAAAAGAAGAAAATAACGAATCCCAGCAGGATCGTGCAAAAGTAATGATTTTTCTTCGCTATCATATTCATAAAGAATTCAAAACTAAATACCTTATGATTAAAGATCCACTAACACTACGACAAAATTTAAAGGAGAAATATGAGCACTAGAAGGCCATGTTTCTCCCCAAAGCTCGTTATGATTGAATACACTTGAGGTTGCAAGATTTTAAAGTTGTTAGTGAGTATAATTCTACATTATTTAAAACTAGCTCACAATTGAAATTATGTGGGCAAAATATTACTAATGAAGATATGTTAGAAAAAAACATACTCTACATTTCATGCCTCGAATGTGCTCTTGTAGCACTAATAACGAGATTAGTGGGTTTAAAAAATATTCAAAATTGATATCATGTCTCCTTCTGGCTGAACAAAATAATGAGTTTCTAATAAAAAAAAAAACCACCAGTCTCGCCTAACTGGCTCTACACCATTTCTTGAAGTGAATGCGATTTCATTTTATGAACGTGGTCGTGGATGTGGCTGTGGCAGAAATAATTTTCATCATTGTGAGGGTTACCATGGAGGTAACAGTTATAATTCTTTAAGTTCTTTAGTTAAGAGTACTACACCACACCCCCAACAATGGAACAACTCGTGTAACAACTGTGAAACAAAACAAGAAAATGAAAAAGGTTTACAGAATAAACCTCCTAAAAATTATGAAGATGTTTGTTACAGGTGTTGTATGAGAGGACATTGGTCACGTACCTCTCATACGCCCAAACTATTAGTGGCTCTTTACTGAGCATCAACAAAAGATAAAGAGAAAAATGTTGAAATAAATTTTACAAATTTTGATAACTCAGTAGAAATCACTCATCTTGATGTGTCAAATTTCTTTGAAAATCATGATAGAAAAATAGATCACTTAATTGGTGATGAAAATGTTCACACCAACTAGTTTATGTTCTTGTTCTTTTAAGTTTATTGTCATCATTTGTAATATTTTTCTAAGCATGTTTTTTTAAATGAATGTTTTCGTTTCCTCATAAATAAGCAATTTTAATATTTTATATAGAGACATGGAATCTGTCAAAGCATTAATAGTTTCTAAAATGAACGATAGAGATATATGTCTAGTAAACCATGCAACAATCCATACAATTCTTCGAAAGAAAAAATATTTTATTAGCTTAACGTTAGTCGAAAATAACGTTAAGACAATATCTAGCATTACAAAATTAATTGAAGGGTCCGAAAGAGCCAATATATTATTGCCAAAAGGAACAAAAATTTATATTGATGATGTTATGTATTCAATTAGAGTTACAAGGAATTTGTTCAGTTTTAAAGATATACGTAGTAATGGATATCATATAGAGATAACAAATGAAGATAATAAAGAATATCTTTACATTACAATAATTGTTTCATACCAGAAGTATATATTAGAAAAACTTGCTACTTTCTCTTCTGGATTATATTATACAACTATAAGAATTATGAGATCACCTGAAGTGATGCACCAGAAGTGTTTTGACTTAAAGAATTTTATACTTTGACATGATCATTTTGGTTATCTGGGATCAACGATGATGCGTCAAATAATTGAGAACTTTCGTGGGTATCCGCTAAAGAATCAGAAGATTCTTTTGTCTGATTCTTTTGTTAAGTGATTATACATGTTTCACTTGTTCATAAGAGAAATTAATTGTGAGACCATCCCCTTCAAAAGTAATAGTTGAATCCCCAATCTTTTGATAAAGAATTCATAGGGATATATGTGAGCCGATACACCCATCATGTGGACCATTTCGTTATTTTATAGTTTTAATAAATGCATCCACTCGATGGTTACATGTTTGTTTACTTTCTACTCGTAACGTTGGATTTGCTAAGCTTCTTGCTCAAATAATCAGATTACGAGCACATTTTCGAGATTACCTAATTAAATCAATACGACTATGATGATTATTGTATGTCCATAGGAATTGATGTTGAACATCCTATTGCACATACACATACACAAAATGATCTAGCTGAATCTTTTATCAAACGCCTTCAGCTTATAGCTCGACCTTTACTTATGAGAATAAAATTATTTATTTCTGCTTGGGGACATGCCATATTGCATGTTATATCATTAGTCCGTGTTCGACCCAGTGCTTACCATGAATATTCACCATTACAACATGTTTTTTGTCAATAACCAAATATTTCACATCTAAGGATTTTTAGTTGTGTTGTACATGTACCAATTGTGCCACTACAACGTATTAAGATGGGTCCCCAACGTCGACTTGAGATTTATATTAATTTTGATTCTCCATCTATTATTAGATATCTTGAACCTTTAACAGGTGATGTATTCATTACACGTTTTGTGGATTGTCATTTTGATGAGATACTTTTTTCACCATTATGGGGAGATAAGATGCAACTAGAAAAGCAATATGAGATCACTTGGAATACTTTTGCAGTATCTCATCTTGATCCTCGAACAAATCAATATGAATCAGAAATTCACAAGATTATTTATTTATAGACAATTGTAAATCAATTACCTGATATATTTACCAACACAGAAGATAACAAAATCATATATACCAGCTGCTAATACCCCACCACATATTGATGTCTCTGTAGGACAATTTGCTAAGATAGCAGCAAATAAATCTGAAGCACTCATGAAACGTGAGAGACTTGTCGGTGTAAAAGACACAGTTCCTAAAAAGAGGAATGCACAAATACATAAGCAAGTTAATATTCCTGAATAAACTATAATATCTAAACCTCCAGATGAAGGAACTCTTGTAAAAGAATTTCCAGAAGATGAACCTCCTAAAGAGATATCCCCTGTAAAAGAAAGTAATGAGATTTCAATAAATTATGTGAATACATGAGAAAGATGGAATAGAAATACATTTATTGTCGACAACATATTTTCATTTAAAGTGACTCTAGCAATTACAAGAAGTAACAAAGAGATTGAACCACAGACAGTTGACGAATGTCAACGTAGAAATGATTGGCCCAAAATAGAAAGAAGCTATTGAGATAGAATTAAACTCATTAGCACAATGCAAAGTATTTCGACCCGTAGTCCAAACACTAGAAGATGTAAAACCGATTGGATATTAATGGGTATTCGTGTAAAAACAAAATAAGAAAAATGAAATTGCTAGATATAAAGCGCCACTAGTAGCACAGGGTTTCTTACAGAGACCTGGTATTGATTATAACGAAACATACTCTCTTGTAATAGATACCATTACGTTTCAGATTCTTAATTAGTTTGTTAGTTTTAGAAGGACTAGATATGCGTTTGATGGACATCATGATAGTCTACTTATATGGTGAATTAGATAATGATATATAAATATATAAAAGTTCCTAAAGGATTGAAAATGCTTAAAGCAAATGTTTCAAAATCTCGAAACTTATATTCTATCAAGTTTTAAAGATCTTTGTATGGGTTAAAACAATCTGAATGAATGTGATATAATCGTCTCAATAAATATCTATTGAAAATAGATATATGAATAATACGATTTGTGTATCCGTTTTTATTAACAAATTAGAACCTGGATTTGCTATTATTGCAATCTATGTTAATGATCTGAATCTTGTTGGGACTCCTGAAGAGCTTGCAACAACTACTAGTTATTTAAAAGAGTTTGAAATGAAAGATTTTGAAAAATAAAATTGTCTTGGATTACAAATTAAGCACTTATCAAATAGAATTCTGATCCATCAATTCACATATACAGAAAAGGTTCTGAATCAATTTTATATGGATAAAACTCATCCATTAAGTTCTTCCATGATTGTCCGATCACTAAATGTACAAAAAAATCCTTTTCGCTCTCAAGAAGATGGTGAAGAAATTTTTGATCTTGAAATACCATACTTTAGTGCTATTGGGGCTGTTATGTATCCTACAAATTGGACAAGACCTGATATTGTATTTTTGTCAATTTATTAGCAAGATATGGTTTTGCACCAACTTAGAGGCATTGGAAAAGGGTGAAACACATATTCCGTTACCTACGAGGAACAACATAAATGAGTTTGTTTTATGCAAAGGGAACAGAATCAAAGTTAGTTGGCTATGCAGATGCTGGTTATCTTTTTTATCCACATAAAGCACGATCACAAACAGGGTATGTATTTACCTATGATAATACTGCTATATCTTGACGATCTGTGAAGTAAACACTAATTGCAACTTCTTTAAATCATTCTGAGATAATGCAATTCATGAAGTTGCAATTCACCAACCTCAACATGTGATTAACCTAATATATTTGGCAGAATAGTCCCATTAACTACATGTATAAAAGGGGCTTTGAATGAAGAGAGAAAAGAGAGAATAAGAGAAAAGAGAGAAAAAAGAAGAGAAAGAATACAGAAAATAGAAGAAAGTAAAGAGTGTAGGTAAAATATTTAAGTTCAAATTGTATTTTATGTTTTATTCTATAATATAACTAAATTCTTGGGTGATTAAGAAGATCTATCCCTAATAGTTTCAGAAGAACTATTTAACTATTATTTGATAATTCTAGAAGAACTACTTTTATTATATACTGTGTTTGATTATTTTGTTTACTTAATATTCATTTAGTTTTACAACAGTCGTATCCTAAAAATATGCACACTTTTCATGACTTTATCATAGCTCTATTATTTAGAGTACTTGGATCCCACTTATAGTTTATAGTTTCTTAAATAGTTTTTGACACATCTCCAAAAAGCCACTGTTCATAATAGACTCATCTATAACAAAAAAAAAAAAAAATAGCTTACCCAAACACATTTTATAGAAATCCACTCATGAAAGCTACGTTTGGAAAATAGCTTAAGCTTTTAACTTGTATCTTTTTTTAAGCTTTGATCCAAACACACTCTTATAACAAGTGAACAATAAATAATTATTATTTAATTAATTGGAGAGAGAAGTATGAAAGGAAGGTTTTGATGACAAAGAACGAAATATTGCAAAATGTGGAAGAGTGTGAGACAGAAATCTATTTAACATAGAGAGAGAGAGAGAGAGAGAGAGAGAGAGAGAGAGAAAATGGTAATTAACATTTATTGTTCAATTAATAGAGAAATATTTAACAGATCGAGATGATTTCATAGGAGATCTTACATGAAAAAATCACATTGATTTCCTTTTATTACGAATATGAAATGGCATGTTTGCCTTAGAGGAAGAGGTCTCAACTTCACATACAGATAGACATCTACGTGCGTTGTCTCCACTTTATAAATACCACCCTAGCTAGAATTTGAGTATTCCACTTTCCCATATAAGATAGAAAAATGCTATTATTTTAAAATTATTGTACAGAATTATACACCAGAATAATGTGATACTGACAATTTTATATTTAACATGCACTTTGATGGGTTTTTTATTATGAAGTGATAGGACCACAACTTAGATACATCATTCTGGTAATAAATTCTGTATGAATTTTTTGATTGTATAGCATTACTCTATAATATATGGCTAAGGTTTCTTCTGCCCATTTCTTGCTCCTCGTCCTTGTTTTATCAGGTTTGTGCATTTACCTTCACAATATTTGATGTACACATGATAGACTTGATGTCAATACTAAGAAAATTCTTATGCATTTATGAATTGCATAGAGAAATGGTAATTTTTCTTTCATTTTGTTATCTTTTTTCATTTTGTTATCTTTTCTCGTACATTTTTTTTTCGTTGATAAATCTTAGCTCCAAACACAACCTTAGTGTTTGAAAATTCCTAGCTAGACCACTCTCTTTGGTTAAAATTTACATACATATGCAACCTTGGTGTGTGACATTTATATACATACACATGCAAATATCTAAACAAACATTCCGTTGGCTAAAATACTCGATGTGGCGAAGTATTTTTTTTTTTTTTTTTTTTTTTGTAAAAGTACCCCTCAACTATATCAACTAATTTAAGAGTCGTGTCAAGGATAAAGATACAAATCTAGGTCTTTCGAAAACCACTATTTGTGCAAAGCTCGTTATATAGATCTGTCTAATTCCACCTTTTCATCCTGTAACTCTCAAGTAGCATTTTATATATATATATATATATATGCGCACAAACATGTAATGAATCTAATGATCTAGAATGAAACACATCAAATAAGAAAAATGTTTCACCCAATAGGAGTAAAAATGCCTGTGTATCTGTTTGTGTTTGAGAGAGAGACAGAGAGAGAGCACTCTATTCCTTTGGCACATTAAATTTAATGGTTTGTTTTATTTTAGTTTTTTTCTTATTATTGATCTATTCCTTTGGCAGTTGGGTTGACGATGGCTCAAACAAGTAATAGAATTTGCAATGAAGTGATTAGCTTCGAATGCAACAACGAAGCAACTTGTCGCCAAGAGTGCACTCAAAAGTACAATGGCCGTGGACGGTGCGGCCATACAATATTGGCCAAGGATTTTGTATTTGTGCTCACAAATGCCCTTAATTTGGCTCCAATCTCCTCCGTATATATGTTTTCCAAGAGCAGATGTATCTTAGCTAGATGATCGTAGGGCGAATAACTTGAAAATATAGGGTTCGAAACATAAAAAATTAATTTCTATGCTCTATTTATAATAAAACTGGACCATGATACGTATATACGTACATCTAATACTCTTCAAATTTCGCAGTGGCACGTGGAATTACTTCTTCACTCTTAAGCTTAACTAATTTTGTTTAAATTAAATTGTTGACATCCTTATGTTATATGCATGGAGTTAGATACCCAAAGGCATGTTATGCAGCAATTGAGATCAATTACAGCAGAGGCTTTTAGCTGCCAATAACTTTTTTTATCATAACAACAGAGAGAGGGATAAAAGTCTAGCGGTTAGCATAGTTATTAATATCATACTGGCCAACATATTATTTTTGTTTTTAGTATGGTACGTATTAGTATCGGTGTAATATCAAGTAGTGGCGGTTCTAAGATTTTTCTTTAGTTCGTTCGTTTAATATTCAAATATTATAAAATTATATTAATCAAATTATAATAGACTATAAAATTGCATTATTTTGAACAATTAAATATTAACATTAATTTGAAATTTTAAAATGCAAGACTATGTAATCCAAGCCAACCCATGTTATTGACTAATTGTGAATAATTAAATTTATTAGGGGTACTAAATATAAAAATAATAAAATTTCAATTTATTAACTTTTATTTATTTTATGAATGATTATAACGTCATACAAATATGAACAACACTTTTTCTTTAATCTCTCCGTTTTTCCTATTTGTTCTTTCCATTTTTATTAATTATCTAAAATATTCTTTTTATATGTTATACCATTATAGAATGTATATATAACACATATGTATTTTTATATATGAACAGCAAGTTAAAGAAGTTGGATCGTTGATCTTTATTCTTTTTATAAAATATATTTTGAATTATGTTGATAATTTTACGCCATTATATTTTCTTCCACAACCCTCTGTTAAAGGAGTGGAACTATGAAAAAATAAAATATAGGTATGAAATTAATAATTTCTTAGATTAGTATTTAGTAGTTAAAGACAAAACTACTATCATGGGCTATATGATTTCTTGTGCACGTATGTATATTATTGATATAAAGAGAATCTACTTTTAGTTTTGCATCGTCTAAGTTAGAAATTTGTTCTTTTTTCTTTTTAACAAGGTACTCAAATTTTTTGTTATTGAAATATGACCCCATTCTTTATCTTGTGAGACATCCCAGTAGAGTCGAATTATTTTTTAGCGGGGTCAAGCTATGCAAACAATAAAGTTTATGATAAATATAGCATTTACTAACAAAATTTCAAAATTACAATGGAAGTATAATTACTATAATTATAATTACTATAATTAATTATAGTAATTAATTATAAAATATTAATTACTATATATTAATTTAGCAATATTCACTTACAAAATTTGATATTACTAATAACAAATGTTATTAAATAGTAAGTTATTTTAACATAATAAAAAGTTGTTATCCAACCCAGATATATTTTGAAAAGAGATATTATTGTCTAGTATATGTCCAACACAAGTTCTGATAGATATTTATCATCAAAATACAATAAAATTAAAGTAGTTTAAAATAAATTACACAAAATTCAGTACCGTATAGTAAATCCGATATTGATCAGTACTGTCAAACACCACCAATATCGGCCAGTATCGGCCAGTATCTTGTACTGGTATGGAACTCACCTTTATTAGTATTGTTTTATGTCTTGCTTGGTATAGTATTGATAACTATGGTTAGGTAACACCGAGTGTTCGGTAGTAATTTCTATTAAATTGTGACACGTGGTATAATAATATGTCAACAACCTAGATTTGTAGCGTGGTGAAGAGACTTGTAAAAAAAAAAATATCATATGGCAAAATATGATAAAATGTTCTGTTAAAAATCTCTACTACGTACCACAAATGCAGCTTGCTGTTGTAGAGACGAAGAGAGAACTCCTATTTCAACAGAAATTTTATGATTGTATTTTATTTAGTCATTTCATTTTATTGAATATGTTTGATATAATTACTTTTTTTTTTTTTTACTATGGCTTGCCCTCTAAACCAAATTTCTGGTTTCATCCATATTCATGGTTTTGTTTCTAGGTTGTTGCAACAAATGTAATATGCACCTCTACGTCCCTGGATAATAAAATACATCATACGTATAAGTTTCTTCAAACAACTTTAATACTTTAATATAAAGAAAGTACAAGTAATTTACATAGAAGATTTGATTGTTAAATAATATATATATGGGCTTCTCAAGTTAAGACGTTAGAGTGTGTGAGTATTTAATGATTTTAGTATGTCTATAAAGATTGAATTCTTTTTATGAATTATACTTAGGGGTGATATGGGCCCAAGAGCCCGAAAGACCCATCCATAAATTATGGGGTTTGAGAATTTTTTTTAAACTCGATTAGTTTAATAAATGGGCTTGAGAATTGTCTTCGAAACTCGGCTCGGCCCGCCCTAAAATATATATAAAATAATATATTTTTATATTTCAATATTACATAGATGTATATAATTAAATTTTATGTTATTCAATATTATTTATAGAGAAGAAAATTATATATTAACCATCTTCTATGTTAAACGAGCAAACTTGGATTGGCTTACGAATGTAATTTTTTAATTGGGCAAGCTTGAAATTTGGTTTTGGCTCAATAGAAAAAAAAAAATTTGTGTTGGCCCGGCCCACCTAATGTCCACCCAACTTATACCTAAATTGCTATCAAAAAATGCAAACCGGGTGCTAGTGTCTAGGTGTGGGGCAAAGTCTGTGCCGGCTCAGTCAAGTCCTTTGTGGTAACCCGTTGGGCAGCTAGAGTTTAACTACCCAAGACTGGGGGCTAGATTTGCGCATTGGGCTAGAGTCTCACATCGGAAAGTTAGGGTATGTGTATATGAGTATTTAACAGTCTTGGTATGCCCATTAAAGTTGAATTTTTTTGTAAGTTATACTTGTATTACTGTCAAAATAATATATATATATATATATATATATGAAATAGAAAAAATTAAGTTAAACCTCTAATTCCTGATGACATGCTTCGAAAGAAAGTATTTTTGTAGCATTCATGCGTTGCTAGCTCTTGCCATTCCTTCCAAAGGATAAAAATCATCGCAATTAACAAGGCCTTCAGTTTCTTTGAATAGAGTTCTTTGATTCATAATATGCATATATAGGTTTAAAACAAAACAAAAGGTAATAAGCAAGAAGTAAGGGCTTGTTTGGTTCCCCTTTTTTGTTAAAGCTTTTTTGGTTCATAAGTAAAAAAATAAAAAAATATTTAGCTTTTTTACTTCTTTATTTTTTTACTTTTCTGCTTGTCTTAACTTATAAAAATAAAAAAATTAAAAAATTTTGACTTTTTTACTTTTAAGCTAAAAAAGTGAAATGAAAAAAGTTAAAAAAGAATTGTACCAAACAGAACTCACTATGAAAAAAGAAAAAAAAAAAAAAAAAAAAGGTTGACCAACAGAAGAAATCTCCTCGGAGGATCATTCTTAAGAGAGATCTATCGCCCGCACCGGCCCACAACACGTGCAACATTGAATCAAGACTTGCATAGCAGCAGGGATACAAACCCGTGCCTACCTGCAGTTACTGCTCGGCTAGCCAGTGGAACCTCATCCTACCAACCTACTGCGCTACCCCCTTAGAGCTACAATGTATCACTGTGGGGGTTACTTACAATACCATGTGCAGACACAAGTTATGCCTTTACATTTTCCCACATCATATGGTTCTTTATAACAATCCTCGCAGCATTTCTGCAATTGATCTCATTTGCTTGAATATTCAATCAGCTTACAACATGTGTCCTCCAGAAGCCTAATGGCATGAGCACCATCAACTGCTATTGTTGTGGCAGAAGTTAGCTATCAAAGAATAAACAGAACTGAATTCAAAGATCACATGTTCTACTTCTAATTATGTGATGTGATCTTTTTTTTTTTCAATCGAATAAATTCTTTCCAAAATCGAGCAGGTAATAATACATCCTATACACAAAAACCCCATAAGATTTGAATTGATATTTTGTTGTCTGAAGCAATTACAAACGTTGATAAATGTTTTCGATAGCATATTATTCATTTTGTTCTACTATATTCCCTGTTATTGTTCATTGTTTAAAAGAATAACCAAATATGCCTGTTACATACAGCCCAAGCATGGACAGTGAGACAAATACTTAGCTCAGCCTCAGAGGGACTACTCATAATAGGATTTCTTTACGCAATCTCATTTTAGCACAGAGGGACTGCTTAGAATACGATTTATAATGCAATCTCATTTAAGGCCTTTGGCTCATTGGCTTTATAAGAGTCAATTGATGCTTTCAGATTAAAAAAAAAAAAAAGGGACTCCACAAACAGAGCAATACCCACCATGTAAACTCTACACAATTCTTTCAACATCCCTCACCCACAAAGCAGAGAAGGTAGTAAGGAGACAGCGAGAGAAGAGAAGCATTACAAGATTGCAGTTTTGTAACCCCCAAACCAAACAATTTAAAAACACGCCGACTAACAATCAAAAATCAAGCAACACAGCGGGCATTAGCATTCGGCCACCATTTGGAAGGGAAACAACTACTGAGTTCAATAACAAAGGCCATGCACCAACACAAGAAAATATGAAAGAACCCAACATGCAAAAGAAATATTAATGGGAAATTTCATAGAAAATCGTCTTGTTCATACGCAAAGTCTACTGAGCCCATAATAACTAGCTAGGAAACAAAAAAAAATACCAAGCTATGAAAATTGAGTCTTCGGAAGTTCACAGCACCACAAAAAAAAACTCAACAGAAGGAGGTAACCTAGTACTAGTAGCTACCCTTTAAATCATTGACAACAACATGTGCGGTGGGAGTAACAGGCTCCAAGGTTGCACCTTCCACCATGAAACCAGGTTTAGGTCCCTCAGGCTGTCTCTTTGTGCTGATGATTTCACCTCTTGCCTTGGCCTCTGCCTTCAGTTCATCATTCCTCTTTTTTCTCTGTTTGATTTGAAATCCTCGGTGCACCTTGAAGGCTGAACATATTCTATTTTGACATGGATCCTCTTCTTGAGATCTTGTTACGCACCTGTACATGCAGCATGACTAAGTTCGATTATCTTTCATCACTTGCCTAAAAAATAAAAATAAAAATAAAAAAAACCACAAAGGCTCTTCGAAACATCTCCAATTGGCATAGTAGTGAGAAAAATAGGAGGGCAATTGGTAGCTACATGAAAGGTCCCGCAATGAGTAACGCACACCAAACCATGTCAAATAGCACAAAAAGGAAAAAGAAAATAACAATAAAGAGGGAAAAAGAACGTATGGCACAATGTAGAGTACCGTTCGTCAAAGAAAGCAACACATGGCCAATAAAAAATTGACAGGTGTGATGTATCCTTTAGTTACATACATTAGCTCACGGTTCCAAATCAAGCAAGATTTTAAAATTGATCAAATTTAGTTCTGTGAACCAGCTCCATGTCTCTTGCCTCATGTGATTACAGATCAACCTCTCAAACTAAACCCAAAAAGATAAGTGTAAAAATAACTCAGCATCTACAAGGAGTAGAACCTGCAGTGACTTTCCTGCCACATCAAGACATTAAATCAAGCTTTTTTTAAGTGTTGTAAGGGCTATTGTTTGACAGTGTATACCATACCAAGCCTAAAAGAGCTGACTAGAAAGAAAAAAAATAAATAAATGCAAAAACCATACTACAAAAATTATATCTAATTATGGCATAATAGCATATGCAGCTATCAAATATGTTAAACAGAAGAAGGCATGAGATAAAACGCATACATATTAGTACCACCTTTAAAAATAACATCATCTTCAACTCCAATCCCATTCTCATAAGGAGGAAAGAGCAACAATGGAAGATGTCAGGTGATAATGCAGTGAATTTGTATGTCCTTCCTGATCACTAATGCGAACGATTGAGGTGATGAATCCTCTTGCTTGGGACACCGATGTGGTGCCTGCCAAAGACACTCCGATGCCAAAGTTAGGATAGAGATAAATGGGTAGAGTAACAATGCTCAAGGGTTGATGTGTCTTGTACCTTTTTGGAGAGGATGACTGCCCTTTTTATAGGAATGTTGGCAGGGAGTGTGGATCGGATTGCAGGCACACTAACAGGAGAGCTAATCGTGCCCTTGAATTGCGCACCAGGGATCGTGGGGGAGTGCCACGCCCCCACGTTGGGCTTTATGAACTATGCCCCCAATCGTGGACATAACCGTCCTAATCATAGGATTGTGAGGGCTGACATTCAGGTAAGGATCTCGGGGTGCCTTAATGGCGACGCCTGGTGTGCTGCTGGAGCTCTGCCCTACCAGGTCTGTTGGCAGACCTGGTCAGGAAGGGAGTTCGAGAGTCCAAGTCTGGAGACATAGCCCGAGCTTATCTGGTCTGCCCATTGGGGGGGGGGGGGGGGGGGGGTGTTAACCAGCTATACTTGTCGTGTTATCAAATGCCCCCAATTCCCTTGGCAGCCCGGGTCGGCTAGTGGGAATTCCAAAGAGTCGCGGGGCGCCACCCTAGAGGTGCATTTATGGCACTGTAAAACCATCATGATTACTATACATGCCGAATCGACGCAACCATTGGTTTTTGTGCCATGTCGATTCGAGGGGTTGGCCCTGTATATCGATTGGACATTTCTACCACCGACTGTTCGATCTAAGAACCTTGGGCAGATCCACACCGTTGATTTCAAAAAGAGGGGGCCTATAAAACCTTGGTGGTTCACCAAAGGGCCTGCCCATTTTGCACATTTCCTTCGAGCTTATACAGCGAGTGGTCCTCTTTACCTTCTTCCGCCTTTCTTCCACTATTGTTGGCTGTTCGAAGTAGCTTCAAGCCTTCCCTCCTACCTTTGTTCTCACCAAGGTACTTCGTGTGTTTGTTTATGTTCTGGCTTCTACAGAAAGCCGTCTGGTACTACGAGTGAAGAGTTAGGGTCTCGTACCCACTAGAGTTTATAAGCGACCCATCCTTTGTTAAGTTTGTGTACTAGGGTGTTTTAGAGGCCTCCAGGTCCACTTTTGCAACCTTATGCGAAATAGAAGACCGTACGATCATGAACCCCCACCCAATCACCCTATCATCTGGTTTTGAGCGTACTGCTTCAATGGATTTGGATAGGGTTAGGCCAGACGAGGCTTCGAGTGCTTCCGCGAATTACTCTGGGGCCGACATTGGGGATGTTACCCAAGAGGTAAGGCCAACGAGGGTAAGGAGCCCTGTGGCCATCATGGACGCCTTTGAAAGTGCCCCCGTAGCTATGGTCGAGGTTAGAGCTAGGTCGCCCTCTACCCCAGACTGTAGGCACGAGGCGAGGCACATAGCCTCCATCCTAGACGGGGCGAAAGTGAGAAAGCTCTAGTTTGCCTACCAGTTCCCGGCCTCCATGAGCTATAGAGTTCTTGGGAGCGAGGACAGCGCGTGCCTCTCTCGCCTTGGGGAAATCGCGATGTACGAGAGTGCACTAACTGGGGGACTGAGATTTCCCATTGCTCCTCCCATTACGGGAGTCTTGAGTAGGGCCAGGCTAGCTCCTGGGCAGCTCATGCCCAACGCATGGCGTATGCTTATGGGCTGTGCAGCCTTGTGGCAGGCCGCTACCGACAAAGAGGAAATTCAGACCCCTGAAGATTTCTTTTTCTGTTACAAAATAACAGAGAGCGAAAGCTCAAGCTGGTATTACTTCTCAGCTCGGGATGGTCAGCCTGCTCTAATAACTAATCTCCTAGTCTCCCACAAGCGCTGGAAGGAAAAGTACTTCTTTGTTTATGGTGAGGGTATGGAGATCGCCCACTGGGAGGATGTGACCGACCAGACCCCTCGCATACCCAAACAATGGGGTAGACTAGGTAGGAAGGGTAAGCACCTTTCGTGCTTTTATGCTTGATCCCTTCTTAAGGTAATGGTCTAACCATCATCTGTTTTTCTTTTACTCAGCACGCCTTCCTGTGCTAGAGGACAAGTCGAGGGAAGGCCGATTAGCGAGGGTGAGGGAGAACTGGGTGCCGCTTATAGCTGGTGAGAGTTTGCAGCCTACCTCTTAAATCCAGACCTTTCCATCGAAGCACTTTGCACTAAGAGGAGTGAGTCTGGTATGTTTGTCGTAATTACTTTTCAATGCGGGCACTGACCTCTGCTTTGTGTGCTTTGCAGGACAGGAACCTACCATGGGTTTTGATAAAAGGAACATGAGATCCTCTACTGAGAAGAAATTAGAGGAGATGGAGAGGGCAAAAGCTGCGGGAGAGAGACCCAACAAGCGCCCTCGACCCAGCTCAAGGGGCAAGATGGTCGAGCCTTCACCTGACAAGGGCCCTACAGTGGCTGGCCCACCCAAGTGAGCCAAGGCTCTTCCTACTACTCAGGCACCTGGTCAGTCCTCCAGGTCTGACACTGGCATGCATCCACCTACTGTAGCAACACCTCCGGGTCAGTCACCTCCAGTTCAGCAAGAGAAGCCCCTCATTGTGGAAGACCTCCAGGCTGCTTGGGAGAGAATGCAAAAATTCATCAGTATGGAGGACGTGGGCCCTTTTGCCAACTGAAACAATGCCCAACTGACAAAGAGCATGAACCACGATGCTGTCAAGGTGATGCTTCTGGTTAACCTTTCTTTTTTATCTGGCTACTCTGACTTATTGGTGCTGACTCGTTCTTCCTTTTGCAGTTGCATGTAAAGGCACTCTGTCTGTCTACCCGCTTGAAAGCGAAGATGACTGAAAGCTCCAAGAAAGGCCAAGTCATTGAGACCTTGACCGAGAGTACCAGCGGTCTGGAGAAGAAGGTTAAGGACACTGAGGAATCCAAGGCAGTCGCTAAGGAAGAGAAGACTGCCGTGCTGGATGAATCAGCTGAGCTCAAGAAAAAGGTTGAGGCTTTGACTTTTGATGCTCAGGCCTTTGAGGCAATCAAGGACTCCTTGTCTCTGAAGGTAGCTGAACTGGAGGGGCTGCTCAAAACTGCCCAGGCGAGGGCTGTGGAGGAGTTTAAAGCTGGGGTAGCCTTCCAAGATGAGGTCGGCGAGGCGTATATGGAGGGTTTCATCGATACCAAGGTTGTGATGAAGAAGCTATTCCCAGACTTGGACTTCTTTGCCCTGAAGCCTACTGATGATACAGCCTTTCAGGCCCCTGAAGTGGAAGACCAAACCCCAGCTGCAGAATAAGCGAATGATGCTCAATCCTGAGCTTTTCTAAAGGACACAGCCCTTATAGTAGATTTTTTTTTGTCAGCCTTTGTAATTGCCTTCAGTTAATAGAAATGTCTTTTTGCTTCTCATCTGTGCTCAGTGTCTTTTCATTTAAATGCCTGTGATTGCCTTTTTTTGACTTCGTCTGGTTAGTCTTAGGGACTGACCATCTGGACTTGGTCATCTCGTGGTTTTTGTGCTAGTCTGGTCAATCGCATCTAGATAGTCGTCTCGTGGCCTTTGGGCTAGTCTGGTCAGTTTTAGGGATTGACCAGTTGAGCATATGAGCCTTGTGGCCTTTCAGGTTAACTAATTAGGCTTGGGGACTAACCAGTTGGGCTTATGAGCCTTGTGGCCTTTTGGCTTAACTGATCAGTCTTGGGGACTGACTAGTTGAGCTTATGAGCCTTGTGGCCTTTCGGCTTGTTTGGTTAGTCATTGGGACTAACCAGTTGGACTTTACCGTCTCGTGGCCTTTCAGCTTGTCTGTTCAGTCTTGGGGACTTACTAGTTAGGCTTAGTAGCCTTGTGACCTTTCGGCTTGTTTAGTCAATCTTGGGGACTGACCAGTTGAGCATAGTAGCCTTGTAGCCTTTCGGCTTGTCTGGTTTATCTTGGGAACTGACCAGTTGGGCTTAGTAACCTTGTGGCCTTTCGGCTTGTCTGGTCAGTCTTAGGGACTGACCAGTTGGGCTTAGTAGCCTTGTGGCCTTTCGGCTTGTCTGGTTAGTCTTAGGGACTGACCAGTTGGGCTTAGTAAGCTTGTGGCGTTTCGGCTTGTTTGGTCAGTCTTAAGGACTGACCAGTTGGGCTTAGTAGCCTTGTGGCCTTTCGGCTTGTTTGGTTAGTTTTAGGGACTGACCAGTTGGGCTTGATAGCTGTAAGCACCCCATTTTTTATCGCTCCGCAGTCTACACTCTGTCCAGACTTGTGTTCAAGTCATTGTGGGCATATTCCAATCGAAACCAACTTTTTAAGTCCAAATCCCGTCTGTCCATCGCTTCGCGGGCCCGCCAGGCCCAAATAGAGGCAAAATGACCAAAATGCCCTTAGGGGTATTGTCTTTTCCAATTCCAACTCCAATCCCTCTCTCTCGACAGTTGATTCCTCGAGACGGTAAATCTACTCTAATCAGGCACGTCATTTCGGAGACGGTAAGTCCCCTTTCCAATCCCTCTCTCGAGACAGTTTATTCCTTGAGACGGTTCCAAATCAGGCACGTCTTTCCGAAGACGGTAAGTCCCCTTTCCAATCCCTCTCTCGAGACAGTTTATTCCTCGAGACGGTCCTAAAGCAGGCACTTCTTTTCGGAGACGATAAGACCCCTTTCCAATCCCTCTCTCGAGACAGTTTATTCCTCAAGACGGTCTGAGTAGCAGAAATACTCACAAACATCACAACCGTCCGAGTAACGGAAATACTCGTAAACAGGTCGACATAGAAAATTGCCAACAAACCCCTATGTCACGACGATCGCCGTCAGAGTGGCGAAAACACTCAAAACCCAGGTCAACACCAGTGCCTGCTAGCCCACTTCGGTGAAAAATGACCAAATTGCCCCTTGGGCCTTTTCCGAGACTTTCCGGTCAAGATGACCATTCTGCCCTTAGGCATCCAAACGCCCCGGGAACCACACCGGCTCTGGTTATCAAACCGGTAACCTTCCGAGAATATTTCTTATAGTAGTCCCGACCTTCCTCTACCTTCCCGAATCATTCCGAGTCAGTTCCGGCAAACTTGGTACAAAATGATCGTTTTGCCTCTAGTGGGCCGGTCTCCTTTTCCGACCACACTGGCTCTAGGTATCAAACCGGTAACCTTTTAAGACTGCTTTTTATAGTGTTCTCAACCTTCTTCTATCTTCCCGGATCATTCCGAGTCAGTTCTGGCCAACCCGGTACAAAATGACCGTTTTGCCCCTAGCGGGTCGGTCTCCTTTTCCGACCACACCGGATCTGGGTATCAAACCAGTAACCTCCTAAGAATGCCTTTTATAGTACTCTCAACCTTTCTTTATCTTTTCGGATCATTCCGAGTCAGTTCCGGTAAACTTGGTGCGAAATGACCGTTTTGCCCCTGGAGGGCCGGTCGGCTTTTCTGACCACACCGGCTCTGGGTATCAAACCGGAAACCTTTGGGAACATTCTGAATAATGTTTTCGAATCTTGATTCTTCTTCTGGGACAGTCCGAGTTCATTTCGGCAGCTTTCCAACCCGATTGACCATTTTGCCCCTAACGGCCCGGTCAACCCTTCTGACACGTCTTGTCCTTATTTTTCAAGTCAAATACCTCCGGGACACTATTCTAAGTGTTCCTGCTCTTTTCCGGGCTTTTGGGTCATTCCCGGCCTCTTAAATCATTTCCAAACTTTTCGGAGTCACTCCTAGTAAAGCCAGACTGAAAATTGCATGGTAGTCACTAGTACAGGCGCCCAAATCTAGTCAAAGATATGTTACTTGCCAACCTTAAACATTTCCTAAATGGCTGAGTGGCGCCAAAAAATGGCCTGGCGCCACTCCTAGTGACGCCAGTGTAAAGTTTGGCCTGGCGCCACTACAACAAGCGCTTGTGTTGTCTAACCTTTATAAATATAGAGCCTCTTCAGCGTGAAGGGGGTCTGCAAACTCAGTCTAAAAACACCAATATTCAATATACATAGCTCGAACACTCCCTAAACCGTAGCTTCCTTAGGTTTTCTAAACCCTAGCCACCATACACTAAACCCTAGCCTCCTATACACTCATACACACCCCCATACACTCATACACTAGCCTTCAACCCTCCTTTGAAGACTTGAAGAGCTACAATCTAAAGTTTGAAGACAACTCCTGAATATTGAAGATGAAAATCAAGACGAAGACCGAAGACAAGCAAGGCGTGTAAAATAAACAAGACATACGGTAGGCTTTCTCTTTAAATTTTCGCACTTCCCCCCTCTCTCTTCTCTCTCCTAACCCACTTGGGTTTTCTCTATTTTAATCCCCCATCTCTTTCCTCCCCTTTCTTTGCATGCTTGAAACAAGGGGATTCTCGGTCCATGTGTTGGGTTGGGCTATTGGAGAGTCACCGTGTCGGGGGCTTTCTTCTAGTCTAAACAGAGACCACGTGGGTTCGGCCCCCTTGATTATATGGTGAAGCCTTAGCCTTGTATGTTCACAACCCCAAAATTGCATTGTGCATATCATGATCATGCATCTTCCAAAAATCGTTTTCAAAATCGTTTTCAAACTTGTTTCCAAAATTGCATTCCCTTTTCAAAAACTTGTTTTCAAAATCACAATCCTAGGGTGATTTTAGCCTTTCCATGGCTAGAATTGCTTTAGGAAAGTGTTACATTTAAAGTGACCAATATGGTCCATATTTTCAAATCTTGTTGTTTTCAAAACCTCTTTCCTAAAGTGGATCTTGCCCTCTTATGGTTAGAATTGCTTTAGGAAAGTGAGATGTTTTTACATCTTCTAAAAACTCTCTCTTCAAAAATCTTTTCCTAAAACTCTTCTTTTTCAACTCTCTCCAACAATCTTCTACCAAAAATCTTTCTAAAAAAAAAACTCTCTTTCCAAAATCTTCCCTTTAGAAACTCCTCTCAAGGATTTTCTTCTAAAAATCTTCATTTCCAAAAACGCACTTTCCAAAAATCCTTTCCTTAGAGCCCTAGAACCCACAATTAGGAAACCCTAATTTTCTTTCCAAAAACATGGTTTTCAAACTTGCCTTAAAACCTAAGTTTCCAAAACCTCTTGTTTTCTATACCAAAACTATACACATTTCCAAAACCTCTTTTTTACGTCAAAACTATAGCCTTCCAAATCTAAGGTTTCTAAAACTTCCCTTTCCAAATCCTTGTCAAATCAAATCTTCCCTTTAGGAAACCAAATCCAATTTCCCGTTAAAGAAACTAGATCCAATCCTTCGTTTTTGGAAATAAAATCAAACCTTCCTCTTTTAGAAACAAGATACAATCCCTTCCTAATCCAAACATTTCCTAGATCAAATCTTTCCTAATTTCCTAAATCATAAGCTTCTTAAAACTTTCAAATTTTTCCTTAAACACTTAACTTTCAAATCTTTCCTAATTCAAACCCTTTCCTAATTCTACCTCTTTCCAAATCTTAACTTTCCAAACCTAAGTTTTCAAATCTTTCATTAACTCAAACCTTTCCTAATCTCAAGATCTTCTAAAACTCTAAAACTTTCTAAATCCTAAACTTTCTAAATTTCAAATCTTTTCAAATTCGAAGTTTTCCAAATCCAAAATTTTCTAAACTCAAAACTTTCTTATTTTCAAAACTTCCTTGTTTTTTAAACTTTCCAACTTTCAAAACTTTCTTAATTTCAAAACTTTCCTAATTTCAAAACTTTCCTAAGTTGAAATTTTCCTAATTCCAAAACTTGCCTAAGTCGAAAACTTTTCTAATTCGAAACTTTTCTAATCCAAATCTTTCCTAAATTCTAAGTTTCCAAACCTTCCAAGATCTTTCCAAATCTAACATTCAAGTCAAACCTTCCTTAAAACTCAAGTCTTTCCTAAATCCTATCTTTCCTAAGTCTAGGTGTCCTAAACCTTTGTCTTTCCAAAACAAGTACAAATCTATCTTTTCAAATCAAAGTCCAATCTTTTCCAAAATTTCAAATTCCAATCTCCTCTTCTAATTTCAAATCAAATCCAATTTTCAATTCAATCTCTTTCTTCCAATCCAACCTTCTATTTTCAATTGGACTCCGGTTCGAACTACGACTGACCTAATTCCTCTAAAGGGATACGTAGGCAACCCTCATGGGTGCGGTCTCCACATTTTTCAAATCTCAAATTCCATAATCTTTTCAAATCTCCAATCTATTTTCAAACTTCCAATTTCAAATTTCTATTTCCAAATCTTTATTTTTAATTTTTCAAACTTTCTAATTTCAAATCTATCCTTTCAAATCTTTCTTCTAAAATCAAATCAATTTCTTTTCAAATTTATTCCCAAATCTATTTTTTTAACTCTCTTCTATTACACTTGCATATCATGCATTATGTTAGTTTCTTTTCAAACATTATTTTTCAAAATGGATAGGATCGAACCAATAGTTAGTTGAAGACTCTCATAGGTGAATCTAGGGTAAATTGACATGTAGGTACTGAAAGGGCGGGGTAGGGTGATGGCTTAGTGCGTCTTCCCTACACGTAACCAACCTCCGAACCTAGGATCACTGATTTCAAAGACCAAAAGGAGTTGGTTTTTTAAAAAGGGCTAAATGTTTTCCAAAGGTTGCCAAACAACTTGTTTTACTTGAAAACCCTCTCTTGAGGTGATATTTTCAAAAACCATTTCCAAAACCCTGAGTGTAGTTTTCGGATTATGCTTAGTTTTTAGGTAACCTAACTCACCTTAATCAAGTTAGGTGGCGACTCCGAATCTTTTTCCAAAAGCCCTTTATTCAAACCAATCTTTCAATTCAAACCTAGTCGCACTCATTCTTTTAGGAGGGTGAGTTCTAACGAGAGAGAGTACAACATTTTTCCCACTTGTGTGTGTATTCCTCGAGTGCGAAAAATCTGAGCGCGACAATAGCCTTTATTTCATGAGTCATGCAAGTAGACGATCATTCTGAAGCCTCAAGGATTTCATTAATGCATGCTGGTTACATTGTACACAGTACTTCCTCAGGTGCTCAGCATGTCATGGGTTTGGGAGGCCCTTGTTGTCCATTCCAGTTAGCCAGTAGGTCCTTTTTTAGGAAAACCCCTTCACTTTGTATGGCATTTCCCAATTTGGCCCAAGTTTGCCGTCACTGAGCTTCCTAGTGGACTGATTAACTCTCTTAAGAACTAGATCTCCCATTTTAAATGCCATGAGTTTCACTCTGGCATCATGATACATGTGCATCCTTTGTTAATAGGCTGCTACTTCCATGGATGCTTGCAATCTTCTTTCTTCGAGTAGATCTAGGCTCACCTCCAGGGCTTTGTTGTTAGCCTCTGGTTCAAAGTGTTTGACCCTGGGGCTGTGCAGACCTATTTCCACAACGATGACTACTTATGCTCCAAACGTCAAGGAAAAGGGGGTATGCCCTGTTGCTACCCTCTCGGTTGTTCGGTGAGCCCATAAAATATTGGGAAGCTCTTCTGCCCATAAGCCCTTCGCCTTCTCCAACTTTGCCTTGATAATGTTGAACAAAGTTCTGTTGGTGACTTCAACCTGACCGTTGGCTTGGGGGGTGTTCTGGAGAAGAGAAGTGATGGCTGATCTGTAGGTCTGAACACATCTGCCCAAACTGTCCACCCTTAAACTGTTTTCCATTATCTGTGATAATCACCTTGGTGATTCTGAACCTGCATATGATGTTTTTCCATAGGAAATTCTTTATTTTCTGCTCAGTTATGGTGGCGACAGCTTCAACCTTGGCCTATTTGGTGAAGTAGTCTACTGCCACTACTGCGAATTTGGTTTGGCCTTTTCCCAAAGGTAAAGCCCCCACGATGTCAATCCCCCATTGGGCAAAAGGCCAGGGGCTTTGGATGGGCGTCAACTCCTGGAGCGGTTGCCTTAGGATGTTAGAAAAACTCTGGCACTTGTCACACTTCCTTACAAAATCTTGGGCATCCCTCTCCATTGTGGGCCAGTAGTAGGCTACCCTGAGGATCTTCTTGGCAAAAGCTCTCCCTCCTGAGTGGTTATCGCAGACCCCTTCGTGCACTTTTCTTATAATATAATCAGCGTCTGCTTTTCCTGCACACCTTAGCCAGGGTAGGGCATGTCCCCTTTTGTACAGAATGCCATTGATGAGGGCGTGCCTGCTGGCTCTGTACTGGATCCTTCTTGCCTCAACTTTATCTACTGGTAAAGACCCTCGCTCCAAGTAGTTTCTGATTGGTGTCGCCCACTCCACTTCTTGTTCTACCTGGAGTATTTTTGGATTTTGAATGCTTGGCGAATCTAGCATTTCCATAGGGACTCCAAGGTCATCCTCCTAAGATGAGGCTATCCTAGCCAGTTGATCTGTCTCCTCATTCTGCAGTCTTAGTACTCTTTCTAGTAGTATTTTGGAGAATTTTCTGGCCAGGCTCTTGGCCATCTCATAGTACTCTTGCATATTTTCTCCCCTAGCCTCACATTCGCCTTGAACCTATTCTACCACAAGTTGAGAGTCGCTGCGTACCAGGACGTGCTCTGCCCCCATTCGCCAAGCCATTTTGAGGCCAACGATCAAGGCTTTATCTTCAGCTTCATTGTTGGAGGCGGGAAATTTGAACTTGACAACATATTCGAGTTTGTGCCCTTCACGTGTGACAAGGATGACCCCGGCCCCACTTGCTCAGTTAGTGGAGGAACCGTCAACATTGAGTACCCATTGGGGCTCTAGAGAGTTGTCAACAAGGTGGGTTGTTGGGTGGGTGAATTCAGCGATAAAGTCTGCTACAGCCTACCCCTTGATCGCCAGTCTTGGTCTGTACTGAATGTCGAATTGGCTGAATTCTATGGACCATTTGACAAGTCTGCCCAAGGTCTCTGGCTTGTGGAGGATCTTCTTCAATGGCTGGTCTATTAAAACAACTATGGTGTGCGACTGGAAGTATGGCCTTAACCTCCAGGCTGAGATTACGAAGGCGAGGGCCAACAGCTCTATTTTGGGGTATCGCTCCTCAGAGCCCCTCAAAGCCCTACTTGTATAATAAACTGGCTTCTGGATTCCTTCCTCTTGCCTGACCAGGGCTGAGCTCACTACTATGTTCGACACAACGAGGTAAAGATAAAGTTCCTCGCCTTCCATGGTCTGGCTCAGTAATGGTACTGAACTCAAGTATTCTTTAAGTTGCCGGAAAGCTTGTTCACACTCCGGGGTCCATTCAAAAGTTTTATGTAAAATTTTAAAGAAAGGGAGGCACTTATCTATTGATCTGAAAATGAATCTGTTCAGTACTACTACTCTTCCTGCCAATCTTTGAACTTCCTTGGTGGATGCTAGGGACTGCATGTCTAGTACTGCTCTGATTTTCTCGAGTTTAGCCTTTATCCCCCGGTTGGAAACCATAAACCCCAGGAATTTGCTAGTTGCTACCCCGAAGGCACATTTGGCAGGGTTTAGCTTCAACTTATAGGTCCTTAGGTTTTTTAATGTTTCCTCCAGATCTGTCAGGTGGTTGATGGCTTGTTTGTTTTTACCAGCATATCATCGACGTAGACTTCCATGTTCCCACCAAGTTAAGTATTGAACATGCAGTTGACAAGCCTCTAGTAAGTTGCCCCAGCGTTCTTCAGTCCAAAAGGTATCACTCTATAGTAGTATAGCCCTCTGTCTGTCACAAACGCTGTGATCTCCTGGTCATGCTCCACCATCTTTATCTGGTTGTAATCTGAGAAAACAACCATAAAGGTTAGCATCTCATACCCCGCCATCGAATCCACCAGTTGATCTATTATGGGTAAGAGGAAGTTATCCTTGGGACACGCTCTATTCAAATCTGTGAAGTCCACACACATCCTCCACTTCCCATTTACCTTCCTAACCATGACCTTTGACAGCCAAGTGGGATACTGGGCTTCCTTTATGAAGCCAACTCTGGTAAATTTCTCAACTTCTTTAGCTACGGCCTCGTTGCGTTCTGGGGTAAAAGTCCTTCTTTTTTGCCTGATTCATTTTGTCGTTAGGTCTATGTTCAAATGATGGGCAATAATTTAAGTATCGATACCTGGCATATCCTCATGAGACCAGGTGAAAACATCGGCGTTCTACTTGAGGAAGACCCTTAATCCTTCCTTGAACTCCTCTAGGCCTGTTGTCCCAATTTTTACTATTCTGGTCTGGTCTGGTCTTGCCCTCCGACCACGACCTCCTCGAGTTCTTCTACTGGTTCTCCCCTCCTGATCTCCTCCTCGTCTCGAACCTCCAGCTCCTCAATCAGCATGGCCTCTTGGTCTCCCCTTTGAGGGATGCCATATAACACTCTCTGGCGGTCTGTTGGTCACCCATGGCCTCCCCAACTCCTTGGGATGTGGGGAATTTGACCTTCAAGTGGTAGGTTGATGGTATGGCTTTGAACTTGTTGAGGGTTGTTCTGTCCACAATGATGTTGTAGGCCGAAGGGCAATCTACCACTAAGAATGTCACCATCTTGGTGGCTTGTTGGGGTACGGTCCCTAGCTTTAGCAGGGTTATGGAACCTAGAGGGGTAACTCTGTCGCCAATGAAATCGACCAGGAGTGAGTTGACCGGTTGTAACTTTTCCCTACCGACCTTTAATTGCTCGAAGGCCTTCAAGAAGAGTATGTTTGCCGAGCTGCCACTGTCCACAAGGACCCTTCGTATCAAGAAGTTGGACATTACTGCTGATATGACCAAGGGATCATCGTGGGGCTGACATATTGTCTCAGCCTCTTCATTAGTGAACGTAATGGGGTCATGCTCAGCCCTGAATTTTTTGGTCGAACGATCTACGGACATAACTTCACTCTAACTCCGAGCTTCCTTGGCATGCCTTTTCCTGGCAGATGACGATTCACCACCGCCCCCGAACCCTTCAGATATGACCCTTATTTCTCCCATGGGTTACTGATTCTACCTCTCCCTCTGAGGACTCCTTCGTTTGGGCTGCCTTTAGGGCTGGTCTCATCTCTCTTCGCGCCTGCCTCCCACTATGTATCTGCCCAATCTTCCTTGCTTGATCAGGTTCTCCACCTACTGTTTAAGGTCATAACAGTCCTCCGTATCATGGCCATGGTCTTGATGGAATCAGCACCACCTGTTGGTTGGCCTCTTCTCTAGGGGGGACCTCATCCGTCCTGGCCATCTCAGCGTTGGATCCCCCTTGATCTCATAGAGTACTTGATCCAGAGCAGTATTTAGGGGGGTAAAATGCTGGTTGTATCTAGTCGGCTTGGTCATATCGTTCTCTACTCTGGGCTTCTGCTCAGCCAGTCTAGGGGCTTTCGCTGCCCTGTCATCCTTCTTCTCCTCAGCCGTCTTTTTCTTATTCAGGCTGGAAGTGGCACTCTCCGGGTCTTCTCTGGCTTTAAGGGTGTCCTCTGCGTTCATTTATTTTTGCGCTCAGAGCATTAAGGCAGCCATGGTCTTGGTCGCCTCCTTGGCTAGGGAGAACAGGAACTTGAGGGTTCTGACTCCTACAATGAAAGCGGCTACTACCACCTTCTGATCCAGATCATTCACGTAGAGAGTCTCCTGGTTGAAGCGGGTGACAAACTCGCGCAGAGTCTCCTTCTCTGGTTGCTTAGTATTGAACAAGGAAGTGGAGGGCCTCATATACCTCTGTCTCCGACATAATGGCTGACGAACAACCTACTCAAGTCCACAAACTTGTCGATCATCCCAGGGGAAAGCCTGTGGAACCAAATTCGGGCTGGGCCCTTAAGGGTGGTAGGGAATGCCCTACACATAATTTCATCAAGGACCGCCTGGAAGTCCATTAGGGCTTTATATGTCTCAAGGTGGTCCAGGGGGTCCTTTATGCCATCAGAGGACTCCAACGTGGGCATTTTGAATTTCGGGGGTAGAAGCATCCTCATTACCCCTAGCGTGAAGGGCATGTCTGTCCTATTCACCAGCTCTTCTACCGTACTGGGGCCTTTCTCTTTTACTGCGGCAATCACTCCAGCCAGTTTAGCCTACATCTCCTTTAACTGCTTGTCCCACGCTTGGTGAGTTTCACCAGTGTGCTTCGGAAGCACCACCGTCACCGCCTTGAACTGGGCGATGTGGCTCTAGGCTTCGTTAGTGTGGGTTCCGCCCCCTCTTGGGGGAGGGTTTTCCCCAAGAAACACTGGGTCCTCTGCTCCCTCACTAGCGTTGCCTTCTCAGTTCCTTGCCACCGGCTGGTTTGTAGGCATTGGTGGGTCCTCTAGCGGTGGAGGATCCACCACTGCCGGTGGTAATCTCCTCTCCAACTCTTGATTTCGAGCCTGGAGCTGGTTCATGGATGCCATCATTTTGATGATCTGTTGCTCTAAGGTAGCGATCCTTGCAGTGCTTTGTTCCTCCATTGCTTCGTCTAGCCTGATTGATGTAGCACCGGATCAGGTCAAGACCATGAAACAACTAAGTGTCGTTCTCATAAATGGCGTCAACTGATGATGAAGTGAATTTGTATGTCCTTCCCGACCACTGATGCGAACGATTAAGGTGATGGATCCTCCTGTTTAGGACACCGGTATGGTGCCTACCAAAGACACACCAATGCCAAAGTTAGACTAGAGATAAATGGGTAGAGTAATAATGTTCAAGGGTTGATATGTCTCGTACCTTTTTGAAGAGGATGACTACCTTTTTTATAGGAATGTTGGCAGGAAGTGTGGATCGAATTGTTGGCACACTAACGGGAGAGCTAATCGTGCCTTTGAATTACGCACCAGGGATCGTGGGGGAGTGCCATTCCCCAATGTTGGGCTTCATGAACTATGCCCCCAGTCGTGGACGTAACCGTCCTAATCATGAGATTGTGGGGGCTTACATTCAGGCAAGGATCTCGGGGTACCTTAATGGCGGCGCCTGGTGTGCTGCTAGAGCTCTACTCTACCAGGTCTATTGGCAGACTTGGTCTGGAAGGGAGTTCGAGGGTCCGGGTCTGGAGACGTAGCATGAGCTTATCTGGTCTGCCCATTGGCGGGGGCAGACCAACTATACTTGTCGTGTTATCATTAGGTGTTCCAACAATGGTAATAATTGACCAAAACTTAAACAAATAAAAAGATTTTAATAGCCACAGAGTTGACCAAATCTAGTTAAAAAGTAACTTTCAAAGTTAATCCACAACCAAAACCAATAAAAAAATATGTTTCCTGCCACGATTGGACACAAAAAAAGGGCAGGCAACCAAACACTTGCAAATTGTATGACAATATAAAAAAGTCATGTTTTCAATTCTTTTAACCCACAACCCCCATGCAAGACCAGTTAAAACGCTTGACGAAGGCTTCTTTTCCATTTTGATAAGTAAAAGCTTGACAAAGACTTCAAGAAATTTTTACGAGGCTTTAAGAAATGAACGACAAAAAAAGAATGTTAAGATAAAATCACTAACTTATCTCTTTTTACTCTCCCCAAATCCAATAAACTTAAAAGTAATATAGCAAAACTATGCATTATTACATCCAGGAAACATCACACATTAAAACCCAACTTAAAATACCCCTTGAATCGCCAGTTTCAACCCAAACGTTAGAAACACATTAAATATAAACATCAGCATTAGAAACAGATATAGAGTATTGTGCAATAAAACAGAAACCTCACAAAGCCAAATCATCAATTCTCTCAAATCAGAAGCATTTGAAAGGGAATGAGCTTAATAGTAACAACTCTAACCCAAAGCATGACATTTACATGGTCCAATTTTACAAGTATGTGGGGTGTGCAGAATAATTAGTGGTCGAAATCAAGGCCAAATATATTGACTTCTCCATTTCCAATAACCCAACTAAAACAACATCCATACAAGTAAGCAAAAACAATAACAATAATAATCAGGAACCAAAACAATATACGGAACTCCCTCCCTTCTGTAACTACATCATAACTCAAACAGATCACCGAAGCAATTAAGTACATCACCTTGAAAAAATCATACATAAATATCTATAGAGACACACAGATAGACATTCTTCTTTGATCCAACTATCCAAAAGTAACCAAAACCCACATAATTAGTCTACCATTTTGACGACAACAAAACACCGAAACCTTCCAAATCAAAAACAAAACTAACCAGCCAATAAAAACATATTTATATACAAATATAAATATCAGAATTAACTATATCACTAGCAAATTAATACATTTTCACTCACATGATATATACTCATTCAAAAGAAAACTTGGATGATTAGTCGATTTCAACACATTAAAAACATCAAACACTAGCAAATCAGACACAAAGCAACCATAGAACACACAGACCACATTTATGTGTGTATATATTCATATATAGATGGGATATGGAGAGAGAAGCTGTTAGAGATTTATACTAAAAGATATGCTTTATGTAATGGCTTTAGAATTTATTAATAAATTAGTTATTCTATTTTAACGAGAATATGTGTGAGCAATGTTTGTCTTGCATTATTTATTTAATAATTATGCATGTGTATCTCTTATTTTGTATAATAAATAATTTGGTGTGTAGAGTACGGCCTACACACGAAAAATCATATCATCGGTTTTATAGAATATAAGCTTATAGTTCACAGTCTTAGACGAAACAGGACACACCATCAATAGGACTATAACGCAAGGTTTTAATAGGTCTGTCTTGACTATGGAAAACTGTATAGTTCCAATTACTTGCACTAGTATACTTTGTGTGAATTGAATAGGACCGTATTGAGATAATTATTTTTATACTGACTCTATAAAATAATTAATATCTCATGATTATTATAAGTATTTATGCTCTTAATCCTAATATAATAAATAAACACGTTCATATAGTGTTTATTATTTTGATTCACAGAAGAGTGAGATTTTTTATGAGTCAATAAACTTAGAGTTGGACAATAGCAGTATGTGTATGGTAAATATTAATTATTGTTGAAATTCACGTCCCGATATAGGGATCAATAATACTCCCTTAAAGAAACTTATAAGTTTTGATTATGTCAAACCCTGCAAGTGGATTATGAATCTAACATATCAAATAAGTTAAGTGGAATGTATCAAGGAATTAAATAAATATATTAAATTTAATTGTCAGTAATTTAATTTAATAGATAGGTATCTGTGATTTTAATATTGGGAGATAAATAAGCATTTAATAATATGAAACTCAAAATATAATTTTTAATATGATAGGGTGTGCAATTATAATTTATTAGTAGTATAAATTAAATTTACGTAAATAGGGATTAATCCTGGTTGGATTATGAATCCTTATTCACGTAGGAATCCCTAGTCATACTAATCATATGGTTCATGTTGTAACCTCACGATATACGCACTTTAAGAGCATATAGGGTTACACTTACTCATAATTGAGAGATACACGTTTTTGTGAGAGAAATAAACCCTAACAACTGCGAGCCCACTCTATTTGGAGTAAGGCGAGTTCGAGGAATACATTAAAAGTTCGAATGTTGAGTTCGAGCAATTAAATCTTTCTTGTTGTTGTTGCTTGCTGTTCAAGATCAAAGAAGAGGAATTTCGAAGTTCATACCTGCTGCTATTCGAAAACAAACCAGAAAGATCTTGAAGGTATGATTCTAATCACGCAGATTAGTCTCTACTAATCATATTAGAATTTTTTGTATTATACGTTTGCACTATAGCCGTAGTCCTTAACAAATGGTATCAGAACCTTGGTTGATACTGTATAAGTATAATACCTACCATGTTCTCCAAAAATCGGTTTCTTGCATGCTTAGAGTAGAATGTGAGTTTGTGCTAACCTCTGTTTTGTAGCGCTCTGCCTAGTTATTATGATCACATAAATGTATGTTACGTGATTGTGTATTTACATGATTCTTAGATTGTGAACTCAAGTTTAAGGAGGCATAGAATCATATGTAACAATTAATTTTTACCAAGCATGGAAACTCTACTATTTTGGAGATTTTGATTTCTTGTATTCGGGAACTCTATTATTTTGGAGATTTTGATTTTTTGTATTCTATAACTTCATTCTTATATAGAATATGATTTGTTGTGATCAAAGAAGATGGAGGAACAGTAGCGGTGCAAGAATTATGGAAGAAAACTAGAAAAACCCTAAAGACGTGAGGAAAATTCCTAAGAATGTGATGTGGTATTTCGTTTAGGTTTCGGGAGCGCTACCCCCGAGCACCCGGGTCCCCACGACTTGACTGGGCAAGTTGATCCCCATCACTAGAAGAGCTGCCCCCAGACCCCCGTGCGTCAGCGAAGTAGCAAATAAAATTTTTTGATGATGTTATGATGTGGTTAGACTCTTTATCACTATAGAGTGACTTCTTGACCATAATAGCCAAAATCTTGATTAAATCTTGTTTACCTTGTTTGTCTATGATTATTATCTTTTATGTTCTTGTTATTATGTGATTAACATGGGAGAACATGAATAATAGATAAATGACCTTTAAATTGTGTTTTAATTATATAAATTTAAAATTTCAATTTTGGTTTATAAATGTTCAACTAGAGAGTAAAATTAATTATCATATTTTAATTTAAATATTTTTGTCTAAATTAAAAGAATTTGAAATTTTATTTATCGCACATATATGAGTCACCAATATTGAAATATTATATGTATTGGATAATTAAACACATGACATCCATCATGTATTAAATATCTAAGTGGGTAAGGGAATTTATTACGTATAAATCTCATGATCTCCATCACTAGTTTATAAGTAAAGTAATTTATTTTATATGTTGGTTTTTGTACCAACCTCCCCATCGGATGGAATAAGTTACAGACTCACTGAGTATAAACTCTAGTAGTTGTTAGTATTGGGTTAACTCTCAATCTGAGTAACTCATTACGGGACAATAGGTCTAAAATTTAGTGATGGTATATACTTAGCTATAAATAATAGTTTTCTCACCATCTGAGTCACTA
>CM065395.1:37902789-37930289 GCA_033060915.1 Euryodendron excelsum
AAACTTTGAAAGAGTATTATTCAATTCGTCAACTTTTATTTTCAAAGTATTATTTTTATTTTTCAAATCATTTGAAGTTTTAAGTTTGAAAGATAAGTCTTCAACATTCTTTTTCAAAATTTCATTTTTATTTTTTAAAGATTTATTTTCTTGAGAAAGAGAAGAAATAATCTTTTTGAGGGCTAAATTTTTTATGCCTAATTTTTTAAGATCATCATGCAATTTCTCAAAAACATTTTGTAATTCTTCATAAGAAAAATGTTTATTAAAAATATCACATAACTCATTGTTTTCTTCTGCCATTAAGCATAGGTTGACAACTTTATTATCACTTTATTTGGAACTACTATCATCACTTTCTCCCCAAGCGGCTACCATAGCTTTCTTTTTGTCATTTTTTCTTAAATTTTTGAGTTAAGGACACTTGAATTTTATATGATCCGGCTTTTTGCATTCATAACAAATTATTGTATCATTTTTGTCACTTTCTTCTTTTGTTCCATCATTCTTTGAAAATTTTCGTCCGGCTTGCTTCTTCTTTCTTAAAAATCTTTTGAATTTCTTTGTAATCATAGCAAGCTCTTCATCTTCATTACTAGCTCTCCATCATTGCTATCAAATATGGAGGAAGTTGTGGATGATTTCAATGCTATACTTTTCTTCTTTTTGCTTTCATCGTCATCCATTCTCATGATAAGCTCATGAGTCATGAGTGAACCCAAAAGCTCATCCAAGCTAAGCCTCGTGAGATTTTTGGCTTCTTGTATTGCAGTTACTTTTGGCTCCCAACTCCTTGGTAAAGACGTAAGAATCTTTCTCACAATTTCAACATTAGTATAACATTTACCAAGAGATTTCAAGGCATTTATAATATCAGTAAATCTAGTAAACATGTCAGAAATAGACTCCTTTTGATTCATTTTAAAGAATTCATATTTATGAACAAGCATGCTAATCTTAGACTCTTTGACTTGATTAGTTCCTTTATGTGTAACTTCTTATTTGTTCCAAATTTACTTGGCCGACTCACATGTAGAGATTCTATTAAACTCATTAGGATCTAATGCACAATATAGTAAGTTCATGGCTTTAGAATTTATTTGAACACTTTTTAAGTCATTCTCATTACATTCACTTTGTTCTTTAGGCACTTTTTGTTCACCTATGGTTTTGGTTGGTATTTTAGGACCATTAACTATAACCCTCCATAATTCATAATCTACAGCTTGAATGTAAATTCTCATCCTAGTTGTCCAATAATTATAATTTGTGCCATTAAACAAAGGAGGTCTATTGGCGGATTGATCTTTGGCAAGTGATGTTCCTACTGTGGTTGCCATTATCTACTCTATGACGGTTAAGCCAAACGTTACAGCCCTTGCTTTGATACCAATTGTTAAATCAGGTGGCAACCCAACAAGGGGGCATGAATTGGGTTTATAATTAAAAATTAAAATTTAAAATAATCTAATACACTTAATTTCCAAGAGGTGAGATGCAATAGAAAAGATATAAAATATTAATCTAGCTAAGTAATAAATAAGACAAGCCAAGATATAATCAATGTGAGATTAGTACAAATGATTCAAGTGCATGTATGTATCTCAAGTATATCAAGACTATATATAAAAAAGATATTAAGCAAGATATAAAGAGAGAAAAGGGAAGAGATTAAACACAACGATTTAAAGTGGTTCGGTTGGCTCCTCTTATGCCAAACCTACGTCTACCTCCAAGGCTCCTTCCTTGGACAAACCCACTATTCTTCCAATAGTTTTCTCGGTTGTTAGCAAACCTTTACACCAAGTGTTTTGTTCCAAAAATACTCAAAAAATAACCCTTTGTTTTGCTCTCCAAAACAAAGCACCAAGAGGATCTTTTTCTCCAAGTATTCCTCTCAATCACTCAAGAAATAAATCATAAAGGTTTAGCAACCCTTTTACAAATGATATAGGGGAGTTGAATCTCACAACAATGGATACAAAACTCTCAAGAGTTGAGTAAAACAATGAAGCTTAAAGATGAAATAGAATGATGGAGAAGTAAAGCTTAAAACTTGAAGATTTTGATGAATATCAATTTCTATGCTCAATCTTTGTAATCTATTGTGTGTCATTATTTCTCTTGTGTATCTCTATTTATAGAGGAAGCTTAGTGGATTATTTGCAGCTTAAAATCAACTTCTAGTCGTTGGAGAGGTTTGAACACATTTCTTCCCGTTTGAACAAAGTTGCTGCCAGTCAGGAATTGAATTTCAAATATGATTGCTTCTGTCCCTCCTCGACTTTTTTTCCTTGATAACATTTAAATTTGAAAATGCCTATAAGAGACAAGTTGTAGATATGGAAGTCAGATTTTCAAAACCTTAAGAATCATGTTGATCCAACGACCAGATCAAAACAAAAGTTATCATCAAAATATTCAAGCTATCTTCTAGTTGGCATATTTGAATTTTTGCAGAGTTGTCTTCACTTCCACCTTCTCTTTCTCCCTTATAACATTTGAATTTGAAAATGTCTATAAGATAAAAGTTGTAGTGATAGAAGTCAACTTTTCAGACTTGCAAGAATCATGTCGATCCAATGGTCAGATCAAAAGTTATTATCAAAATACTCAAGTTGTTTCCTAGTTGGCATATTTGAATTTCTACATAGTTATCTTCAATTCCACCTCTATTTTCTTCCTTATAATGTTTGAATTTAAAAATGGCTATAAGATAAAAGTTGTAGCCCTGCAAGTCATCTTTTCAGATCAATAAGAATCATAGATATCCAATGATTAGATCAAAAGTAATGATAAAATTACTCGAGTTATCTACTAGATGTCATATTTTAAGCTTCTACTCTAATGTGTCACTTTCCAGGTTAGTTTTGTCCCATAAGACATTCTATTCACGAAATCCTCATAAAATACCGTTTATAGAAATTTGAGTCTTATTTCCAATACCACAAAAATCATATCAATCCAACGATTGGATCAAAAATTATATACATAATACTGAAACTATCTCCAATGAGATTTCTTACCATTATCTTTGACTTAGTCTTCTTCTTCATGTTATGCATTCCTTTTAAGCCCAAGACTAACAATAATTTCAAGAAATGTTAGATAATTAACATTTAAAACATAAATAAAAATTAAGTAATTTATCATTGAAATGCACAATATATTTAAACTTTTAACATAAAAATTCTTTAAAAATCTTAACTCATACGTCAAACATACTTTTATTATGAAATCTTGAGATTAACTAAGTTTTAATTATTAAGACATTTATATTTGTTATCATCAAAATCAATTAATAAAAACTTGAGGGTAACAATCTATACATTATCTCTTATTGCTAATTTTCTTTTTCTTTTTTTTTTGTTTACAAATTTTTTGGGTATAGACCTCAAATTGCTCTATACACTTTTTTTCTTCTAGTATTGATATTAATAGATTTTTTTTAACAAAAGAATAGCTTTTTTAAAAAGGCTAATTTTTTTTATACTTTTTAGGTTAACGATGGGTATATTAAGAAATATGTATAAAACGGTATGTTTAGAATGAGGACATAAATAAAAGAAAATGAGTAATAATGAAGATGATTAAAATTAAGAAGATAAAAATAAATATACATAAAAATAAAAAACAAAAATAAAATCCTCTCAATTAAAAATTAAAGGGAAAAGAAAATTATTATTTTTTCTTTTCTCTTCTTTTTCTATTCTAAAAAGGAAATCTTGTTGAAGATTCAAAAACGGACCACACGCGGGAACTTCCAATGCCTTTTCTCCATCTTTCCGGGCACATATTTCCAAAAATCAAAATTTTAATGTTCAATTGGTCTCCTTAGGCTGGTATCATCACCTTTAAAGTTTAAAATCTTCCTGCTTTACTTTTCAATTTGCAGTTGGTACAATCCAGTTCTTGGCCTCTAATTAATCGGACGGCTATAAATCAACTTAAATTTCTCCAATATTGAAGAAAGTGTGGGTAGGTCACCGACTCACCATCCATATTGGACATCTCTTCGTCTTTTTCCACCAACAACACCAACCCCCCTTCTGGGTCTTCGTTGACCAATGAAGGAAACATTAGATTTTTCAAGGAGAGAATGAGAATTTAATGGGTTTGATGATTCTAAACACCACCAAAAGTCCCTCCTCAGTGGTACATCTTGCGTTATTCACACGTTCAATTATATAGTTAATACTTACAGACTGTTTAGAACTTGAGGAGGGAAGAGAAAGAGAAAATGAAATAAATTTATTTTTTTTTTTATGTTTGGTTTTATAAAAAAAATTAATAAAAAAAATAAAAGAAAATAAGAGGGAGAGATAGAAATAGAGTGTGTGTTGTCCCCCTCATTTTTCTTTCCCTTTCCCTTTTTCTCCAATTTCTCTCTTAGGTAGAATCAAATAAGAGGAGAAAAAATTATTAAAATTTTCTCTTCCATTCTCTTCTCCTTTAAGTTCCAAACAGGCTGTAGTTCTCTTTTAGGCACTTGATATATACATATATATACATAATACGTGCACACACATATATATGTATGTAATTTATTTTTGAATTTTTATATAAAATCCTCTACTAGATAATGTAGCAAGTGACAAGTGGCAATAATGTTCAATAAGTCATTTTAGTGAGTTTTTTATTTTTAAAATGATAGGTCTGAATTTAATCACATCATTCTGATATCATATTACATCTTTTTTTTTTTTTTTTATTCGTGTGGCATTACTCATGTATGATGATGGAAAGAGAAGATAATTTTTTTGGTTTTGATTCCTAGGTGCAGTGAATGCAAAATGGTAAAACTAATACCATTCACATAGCATTGCCACTAAGCAAGGACGCCTTTCCTTCAAACATTTGAATGGTCAAAAGTTAGAGAGAGAGAGAGAGAGAGAGAGAGAGATGGTATTACCCTTGAGTTGTAGAAAGGAAATTTTGTGGGCCAATGCTTTAGGTACTAGATAAAACTCTTTGTCCCACAATGCAACTCAAAGTAAGATTTGTCGTCCTCTCTTGATGGGTAACATTTACAAAGTTTATACTAAAGTTTTATTCTAATAATAGAAAAAAAAATTGGATGATGTGATTCAGTAGTCTACTTTCATACTGCAAAACAATTTTAGCACTTTTTTTTTTTTTTGGTTTACCTTGAATGATAATCTTTATTTTCAAAATAAAATATGTAGTTTTTATTATAAAAACGTCACTGTCAAATCATTGCAATGAAATTTTTTATATGAAACTAATATTTTTTGAAAAAAAGAAAATCTTGTTGAAGATTCAAGAAGACCACATAAACGTGGAGACCTTCCTATGCCCTTCACTCCATCTTGCGGGCAAAATATTCCAAGCATCCAAGTCCGGTTGGTCTCTTGGACCCTAGCGCCCAAAACTCCCTTCGATCCACTTTTCAATTTCCAGGTGGTACCATCTAGTTATTGGTATCTAATCAGACGCTTATAAAGCAACCAAACAATTCTCCAATAATGAAGAAAGTGTCGATAGGTCACCTTCCAACTTCCATCTTTGAAATTTCTTCTTTACTTTTTTCTTGGGTGGTCTTTGTTGACTGGTTGATTGAAGGAATGATAAGATTTTTCCTAGGAGAGAGCGCAAAATTAATTGGTTTGATGATTCTAAGCACCACACCGAAGTCATTCCTTACTGCAACATGCTTGCGTTATTAAAATGTTTAATTTTTTTTTTTTGGTATATATTACAATTAAGGGTGAAACGTACGCGTATCTCAATTAATTTGTTTTATAGTCCAATTAAAGAAAGACCATTTTAGTTGGAACTAAAGTTCACAATAAATAAATTACTTGCTATTTGAACATGAGTTGACCACTGTAGAGAGTATACCCACTTAACCAAGTTATTAAAACATTTCATACATGGTGTCTATTAAAACATTTAATTACATAGTGTCTGTGTTACGACTAAAAGCATAAAGAAAAGAATCCACTATACTTTTTCCTTTAGGGAACCGTCTTTGCATGTCTTCGTAGTTTTTCAGGACATTCCTTCATCCAGTAGCAAAGAAATTTATTTTTTTTTTTTTAGCTGAGCAAATAAAAAAAGTAAGTGTGACTATAGAAGTCTCTATCAGTTGTTGCGAAATGTCTAATCTAAACCATAGCTATTGACTTGAAAATGACGAACTTGCCACCACGAAAACTAAGGGATGACTTCAAAATTTGTTGTTAGTTGACACAATTAGATGAGAACATGGTTCATCCATATTTGCTGGATCTTTCTTGGCATGAAGCAGGTGTGAATGTGATTAGTAGTCACATATTTTTTGCTAAATCAAAACAAATGAAACAAGCATGCATCTTCATGTTTTGAGGACAACTTAATTATGTCAAATTAAATTTTCAAAGGAGGAAAAAGATTGTATAACAAAAATTAGTACTTCAAGGACTATCACGATCCTTTTTTTGACATGAGTCATGACAATAATAGATTGAACTCATATTTGTGGCTTCTAATGCATGCGGAACATGCCATTTGACTCAGTCTGCACTATGCACAAAAGGTCTATTAAGTGGTTGGTGGTTCCATTCGAATTTGGAAGCACAATTCTCCACTCGCTTGCCATTTGACCACTTTGAGCTTTGCACAAAAGAAAATATTATTCTTTCATAAAATTTATACAACAACTCTCATTAAAATGATATGATAGTAACACTTTTATAATTAAAAATTATTATGATAATTTTGTTTAAAAAAAAAATACTTTCATTCAGATATATCATTTTGTATAAATTTTCTATTTGTATAGTTTCATTAAGGTCATGTTTGTTTCGTAACATATGATAAGGTGGAATATAATCTCGGGACATAGTTTTGGGATTACTAATCCATCGTAGGATAGTTTTTTATTTAGCATCTAAGCTAAGTTATTCCACCTCTAACCTAGGATTATGTAGTACCATATATATGGGATAAAAGCCCCTTCCGCATTCGTTATCCCCAACCCTCATTCGTAGAAGCAAGATAAGGCTAGACGCGACACGAGATTAACTACACAATCCAGCCCAACCATATCTACAAAACAAACATGGCCTAAATGGTTGGTGGTTTCATTAATTGGAAGCACAATCCTCCGTTCACTACTATGCATACATGGGTACATACAAATATATGTATATGTACTTTTGGACACTGTCTCTTTCTCCGCAACTACTCGAGTCAGGCCCTCTTGTTTCTTTCTTTTCTTTTCTTTTACCTTTTGTTTTTTGTGAGCTTGACTACTGTAGAACTGACTTGGTCTCTAACCTACCTTGTTTTGTATAAAGCCACCCCCAACGACGGCCATTTAATCCTCCCCACCTCTTTTCTTCTTTGAAAACCATTCCACCCTTATTTCCCCACCATGGCCAAAACAACCCCAAAACTCCCCTCCACGATCTTCACCATTTTCTTTTTCTCACTCCTCATCGCCGGAAAATCGGAGCGATTCTCTAGAAACTTGTCCCAGAAAAAACTCGGGCTCAAAAGAGAGAAGCTCAGCCACCTCCACTTCTACTTCCATGACATAGTCAGCGGTAGAAACCCTACTGCCGTCCGAGTTGCAGAAGCTGCCATGACAAACACGTCGCCGACCGGATTCGGTGCGGTGGTGATGATCGACGACCCTTTGACTGTAAAGCCTGAATTGAGCTCAAAACAAGTCGGAAGAGCACAAGGAATCTATGCTTCTGCATCACTGACTGAATTGGGTTTCTTGATGGTTCTCAACTTTGCCTTCACGGAAGGGAAGTATAACGGCAGCAATCTTAGTATTATGGGGAGAAATACTGTGCTGTCGACGGTGAGAGAGTTGCCGATCGTCGGAGGGAGCGGACTTTTCCGGTTCGCGCGTGGTTATGCACACGCGAAGACTCACTGGCTTAACTTCACCAGCGGTGATGCTGTTGTGGAGTACAATGTCTATGTCCTCCATTATTGACCTCTTGTTTTAGTTTTCCAAGTTATGATATTGTTGTTTCTAGAGTAGTAATGCTGAATGTAATCTTATTTTTCGTCTCGTTCTTTTGTTTTTACGATTAGATGCAAGACAGTAAAGTTTTCATTAATAAATATACGTGCAATTCATTTACTCATACTTCATAATGAGAAAATAAATTGAGAAATAAAATTATACCTACCATTTTTCTTACCATGGATTTGTATTATGTTTTGTGAGGTTCAAAAGCATTTTGGGTTGGTTTTTTTTTTTATTATTATTATTTTGGATTGGTTGAAAATGATGTTTTTAGTCTAAGCTACAAAGAATATAAACAGGAAGTCTCAATAAATGGCTGCAATGACCAATCGGTGAGCTGAATGGGGTTTTATTGATTTCAATCCCTTCTGCAAAATGCTAAATAAAGCTGAAATCTCAGGTCAAGTCATTGATCACTTTCCGTTGATCTATGTTAACATTTCCTAGTGAAAATGACGTTCACTTTCCCTTGGTTTACGCTTGTATTTCCTAGTGAAAATGACCTTCACTTTTTTTGAGTGAAAATGACGTGCATTGCCATGCCTCGTCTTCTTCTTTTTCCTTTTTTTTTTTTTTTTTGTTGCTTGTTTCAACATTGGTACGTTCCTGTGTGTTGATAGACTTATTGATCCATTTGTTTCAAGATTGTTAAAGTAGCAAGAATGATATCCTCTTATGTATGTAAGAAATGACAAAAGAAAACTAACTGTGTAATCTTCTTTCAATGAGTGCAGGTGAGACGTGCCACTACAAATCGATTTCCAGTTTTAGATATAAGAAAAATTTTATTCCTACAACATTTTTATAAAAAAAAAAAAACTTTACTCTAATAACATAATAGTAGTATTTTTTTAAAAATTATGAGTCAAAATAGCAGGTGCTTTAATATAAAATGAAATAGCTATAAGCCACTCTATTACTCTATTTGTATTGCATTACTTAGATCTAAATTTCAAACCCATGGAACTTTTATACTGTAAATCTAAGTTTAGAAGCGTGCGAATGCATGGCTGGTAAGGATTTTGAATGGTTATATATGAGCTTAGAGACATAGTTACATAAATGAAAAACGGAAGCGGAAAATGTTTAGAGAATCAAAAGTGAAAAAAATAATAAAAAATTATAGACAAAAGCGAGAAGTGGAAACAATTGAAAAACTTAATAAGAATCTTACTAAGAAAAAGCTTTCACATAACTTAAAGAAGACCTATAGAACATTAAGTGAAAACCTTTAAACAATTTAGGGAAACTTATATTAATATTTTCATAGATAGTTGGAATGTAGGAGAAAAAATGTATAAGAATTAATATTCCAAGTTTTCTCAGGGTTTTTCCTTAGTTTTTTAAAAGTTTTTGTTAGATATCCAGACATATCCTAATCGCGCGTTTCCAAAATCTTTTTTCAAAATTTTCAAATGAGTTTCTTATCTGTATCGAAAGCCAATTTTTCCGCTTCCCCTTCTAAATAAGTTTTTTGACAACGATAGGTAAGACAAGATCTATATCTATGTAATTATTTTTTTTTATACAATAACCATGTGAGCGACTGACTGCTCTATTAAGCTTGCACAGGATCATTGTCCACCAAATACATATAAACTTTATGAATTTTAAGAATGATGGCTGGCCACGCGACATAGAGCATGAGGGTTAGCTGACAGATGCGGAGTCATAAATAGGACTAAGTAGGCTAGAATCTGTATGAACGTTAACTAAAGTTCATAGGAAGCTGGGGTCCTCTTTGTTAGTCGGTGGATCTAAACATGTCCTCAATAATTAGAAAAAAGGCATTCTCATATTGGTCTCACATTGCTTTAAGTATTTGCTGATGGTACCAAATCTGCACATCTGCAGCTGAAATATCACGGCCCTATAATGAATTTTGGATTATTGTTGATCCTGAGATGATGCGCTTTGCATGCCTCATGGAAGTGTAATGGTAGCAGTACTATTTTGTAGGGGGTTGCTTTTTCTCTCATTATTACTCAATCTAGGCTTGCTCTTTCTATTTTTCAATATTTTATGGCTTTGGTATTGTTGTCTAAGTTGTCTACATTATCTTACGCACACCTCAACTAATTCATTTTTTCGATTCATTAAAAGATAAGGTATTCACACAATAATTAAGGTATCCATGAGGGATAAATCCTCATGACCTGACCCTCAAAAGTTGAAACTGAGTTGCCAATTTGAGTGACACACCTACTTAACCAACTAGTACATCCACTCTGATTTAGGGTTGCTCTATCTGTTGAAGTCTTAGGATGCTAAACTTGTGTCAAAAGCAAGACTCATATGGACAGAAGAAATTTCATAAATTACAGAAAAGCAACAAGGGGATTGTCGCTGCTTTATATTCTTCCAATTCTTTAGGTTGAATGTTTGCTTTCGAATCCCTCTTTTACAGCATTTTGCTTCCCCAAGAATAAGGTGTGTGTGATAGATACCCCATGGTCTAAACATATAAGTTTGTAGTCTTGGACACTTCTGTCTCTTTGGATTCCATACAGTAGTATAGAGGTAGGTCACTAAACCAGCCAAATCGTGAATTGTTCACGATGGGTTTAATAAGATTAATGTGTTTTAAAATATGTTAAAATTTTACTTGTATAACTTTGGAATTGATTTTAAACGAGTTTTAATCGATACAAACTTGACTTATTTTCGTATTAAGTCGATCTTGAATGAATTTTTCAAAAGCTAAACATGCGAGCTCGCGTATCTTATTTTGTTTTATTAACTTATATTCAGGTAATAGTCCATTTTTTCTTTCTTTTATGTTAGGTAGCACTCCGTTTGAATTAAAGAATTTGGAGAAAGTAAAAGATTTAGATGAAAAAAGTTTGTTAACATCCCATTTCGATAATTTTTGAGAGAGGGAAATAAATGGAGAATTGTGAGAGAGGGGGCCCATATTTTGGGGGAAAAAATTCAGTAAGTCGGTAACACTCATATTTTTAAAGTACTATCTCCTTTGTAATTTTTACCCTTTCTACATTGGATGAGTACCCCATTGTACAAATATTTTTGAGTGACAACAGTTGGTACTACCAACCTACTGAATATTTGTCTCACATTTTAAGCACTTTCCTTTCTTATTGAAATTGAGAAGAAATGGAAGAGAAGTTAAGTGCTTATTTTTTTATTTTAAATATTAATTATACCCATCATTTTATAAAAAAAATAGATTTTTTTATATTTAAGATATATATAATGGTAAAAGTATATTATATACATTTTCTTAATTATTGACAATTCAAACAAGAAGAAGGGAATGTCACTCTCTGTTCTCTTATCCTTTCCTTCATATTTGACATGTCTCCTCACGTTCTCTCTCCTTCTCTCCATCCAAACACTTTGTAACATTTCAATAACCATAAGAGTACGCACAAAATAAAAATAAAAAAAACCCTTATATCATGTCTAAGGTTATCTACAACTAATCCTATCTAGAACTTGGGAAAGGGAAGGAAATAAAAATGAAAGGAAGGAAAAAATGAAGAAAAGATATTTTCCATTCTCTGTTTAGTTTTGTAAAGAAAATGAAATAAAAGTGGAAGGAAAAAATAAAGAGAAAAAGAGAGAATGATTTAAAAATTTTCTTCCCTTTTTCCTTCCCTACTCTTTCTCTATTAGGTAGAATCAAACAAGAGAAAGGAAAAGGGCGGGAAATTTTTCCCCTCCCGTCCCCTCCCCTCATTTCCAAACAGGCTGTAACTATCGTCTCTTCTCTTTTTTCCTTGCCCAAGAAGCATTAAGCACCACAATGATTGATGAAGCATGTAATGGTTTTTTGCCATATTGGATTAATAACCATTGGCTTCTATATATCTTCTACGTATGTACCAGCATTGAGTTGTGGGTACATATTTGGCTGCCTGGGAGGCATCAATTCATTTGAATTAAGTTGCTAGGAATTTGACTGGTGATTTTTTAGTCTCTCGGACCAGTAAACAGAGGAGAACCCTCAACTACGGCCACTTTGTTGTCTTAAATTTATTCTTTTCGTGTAAATTGGGGTAGAAGTCTTTGGCATTCCTAATTCAAATTTGTCTAGTCTAGGTTTTTGAATTGTTTGTTATGAAAACAAAGGTGGGTTGCTATCGATCACCAATGTAATTAAAAATATAAACACTCACGAATCCACATTACAATTGTCTTCTTTCTCACACAATGGTTAGAAAGAGACGAATAATTAATAATAAGAAAAATGCTACTCTTTTAAAATTTTTATACATAATTTTTTAATAAAATAATGTAATAGTGACAATTTTATAATTAAAGAACATCTTAATAGAATTTTTATTTTAAAGTGACAAATGTACAACTCAATTACATCATTTTGTATATTTTTATATAGACTTTTTTTGTATACATATCATTAACCCTAATATTAATAACTAGCAATTGGCCTATGCTCACATGACAAAAAAATATCTTAAAAACTAATTTTGTATATTTTGTCACATGGTATATGTAGACACATACAGAGAGAGAGAGAGAGAGAGAGAGAGAGAGAGAGAGAGAGATAATATCGTTGGGGCAAGGTTGGATCTCTAATGGGTCAGCGATGGTCGCTGCTGGGTTTCAACGATCGGTGGTGGCTGGGTCTGTGCGGTAGTGGTCTGTGTGATAGTGGTTTGTGTTTACTCAGAGCTGGTGGTGATGATGGGTGCTGGTAGTTTGTGGGTGTAGACAAGGGAATCGGGAAGAGGCAGTTGATTGTGGGTGTGAGCCAATGTGGGGGAAGGGGAGAGGGAGGGACGGTGGAGGAGAAGAAGTGTGGTGTCGGTATGGTGGGTGGTCGGTTGGTGATTCCTATGAAGCAATAAACGCTTATCAAACTCATGACGCCGGTGAAGGGTGGGGGCTGGACTTGGAAGAAGGATGGTGGTGACTGAACTTGTGGAAGGAGATAGAAAGAGAGGAGAGTCAGTGAGTAACAATGTTTTGAAAACCAGACCGTTGAGCGAACCGAAAAAGAGGTTGGGTTACAGGTCACAGGTTACTGGTTCAACTGTCGAGTCAACCGTTATTGACCCGTGATGTCATAATTATGTCATTAATTTATTTATTAATAGTAATAAAATGCATTTTATTTTTTTACACTAGTTTTAATACTTAAAATTTAAAATTTTATCTTAAAAGTTGAACCGGTTGGTTTAATTATCGATTTTAATGATCGGATCACGGTTCAACTGCGAGTTTGACTGGGTTTTGACCAAAATGGATTTGAAGGGTTAACCGAACCGTTACTTAGTCCGATTCTCAATTTTTTGATTCAACCAGCCGGTCTGATCCGATTTTCAAAACAATGGTGAGTAAGAGAGATGCTGAGTTTGAAAAAGTGGTTTGGAAGTGAAGTGTATGATGTGGCAATGTTTCATTGGTTGAGGTGAAGAATGGAGTAAAAAGTATTTGGCAATGAGATAGGTCAAGAAAAGGTGTTTGGTTTTGGAATAGGAAGGGTAGAGTTGGGTTTTAAAAAAAATTAAACAATGACATCAGCAATTTCCAGCATTGTGGACAAGTGGACAGAAAGGGAACTCTGATACCAACGGCCAAAGCACAAGGAATGTTGGTGTTATTTTAAAATTACATGAATACTTTTTGTAATTATCAATTATTTTAAGAGAGGTTACTATAATTTGCCCTAAGATTTAAAAACAATTTAGATTGGTTTATGTTCCGGTCAATCTCAAACAAATATTAATTGAGTCAAGCTCAAGTTCTAGTTATTTTATAATCCCATAGTGTTGATTAATTTACTAAATTATTTTTAATTGAGCAATTCCCATAACATGTTGGGTATGAGAAGTATTCAACATCATCTTAGTAAATATACATGCAAGAATTTCTATCTTCTAATCTCAAGTGGTACTTTCACAAGAATTTCTATTTTTTATTTTATTTTATTTCTTTTTTTTTTTTTTTGTAGGATGCAAAACAAAGAAATAAAAACAAAGAATAGAGGTAAAGTCTTTACCCCCCCTCAACTTAAAATGATGTATTGTCCTCAATACATGAAAATAAAACATGAAATGTAATTAAATGGTGGGGAAAGATAAATTAGGGTGCATTAGCCAACTTATAATGAGAAAACAAACTAAGAAAACAAATAAACAAAACAACTACTCCTACTATTACACATATTAGAGAGAGAATCACCCAATACCACAAAGTGAGAATTTACCATCATTTCACACCTCCAACTTAGAGACTTTTAAAAAGTTCATGCAAATATGAGAATATATAATGCTGACGTCTTTGATGAACTTAACGATATAACATGAAAGCATACAAGGGTAATAAGGGTCATAAAAGGGAGAAAATGAAAAATGATTATGCATAAAGGTGTCAATGATGCTTATACCATGAAATCATTGACCCTCCTCTTCTTTTAGTTGGTCGGCCATGAGAATGATATTTGGTTCTAATATTGGGATATGGAGCTCCAAAGACTCCAGTAAAGTAGGATTAGGTGATAGAGACTCAAAAGTAGGGATCTTATAATCCCTAGACATGGTAGGAATGGCCTCTAAACCATAAACATCCTCTTTAACATGTACATACCCAACATTTGACAAACCAAAATTCTCACTAAGGGTAATTTCATTACTACCCTTTTCTTCACTCTTCTCTTCTTGTTCGGAGTCCTCATTCTCGGATTTCTCTCTCTCTAGTTCTTTATCCTGGTGTTCATTTTCAATAATTTCATCACTTTCGTCTTCCTTAAACTCAAAGTCTTGAGGAAAGGTAATTTGATCATTGGTATCCTCAATCCTAAGGTTAGTGACAGGTTGGATTTGTTTAATTGGATAGACTTGCTCTTGGTTAGGGTAAAAATCAAGGTGATTTTCATTAAAGCTCTCTTGGGTGGAGGTGGATATTCAACGTGCTCATGATGGTAATAAATTCGAGAAACTTCACGAAAATTGTCAAAGGAATATTTGTAGGTTTGAAGGAAGTCTTGATAATGCTTTGAAAATGCTCACTTATGTCCCTTACCAATGTTAAATTGATTACACGCCCCAACACTCATCGAAAGCATCCGTCTCCAAAATTAATTTATCTCCTTGTTTAGGAAAATAAACTTATGGTACTTTTAATACTTTGTCTTTTATTATTTTTACTAATTGTGTTTCTTTATCAGACCAAGCAAATTCTTGTCCTTTCTTCAATTTTTTGAATAGAGGAGCTTCTAACTGAGACAGATTTTTTTATAAATGATCTTCCATAATTAAGAAGTCCTAGAAAACTTTGTAATTACTTTTGATCTTTGATTTCTTCTGGAAAATCTTTAACCTTAACAATTATATGTTCTTATAGTTTTATACCTGATTGGTTTAAAACTAATCCAAAAAATTCTATACTTTCTTTTTCTATCTCTATCTTTTTAGAAGAGAGAATTATTCCATGTTTTTGAAATTTTTCACATAAAATTTGCAAATGCTTTCTATGTTCTTCCACTATTTTTTAGAACACTAGAATATCATCAATATATACTACACAGAAATCTTTAAGGTCTTTAAAGATTTTATCTATCCATCTTTGAAAAATTTGTGGAGCTGTGTTTAATCCAAAAGGCATAACTTTCCATTGGTAATGTCCTCTTGGAGTACTAAAAGCAGTCAATGGTTTTGACTCTTCTGTTAGCTTGAGTTGCCAATTTCTTGATTTACAATTGAATTTACTAAAATCTTTGATCCTTTGGTTTGGCTAACCAAAACATCTTTTCTTGGAATAAAATATCCATCAAATTTCAAGTTCTCATTTAGTCTTTTATAATTTATGACCATTCTAGCTTTTCCTCTGTGAATTTCACTCCAGTTTCTGACTATAAAAGCAGGGCTAGAATGAGGACTCATTGTTTCTTCAATAAACTCCTTTTCTAGAAGTTCATTGATTTGTGTGTCAAATTCATTTATATCTTATCTAGTATAGATCATTGGTTTAATCCTAATAATTAAATTTGGATTGTTTAATTTAAGACTATAGTAACGAGGGCTTCTCGACCATTAGTTTTAAAGGATCTTCGCTAAAATTTTCTTCTAAAATTTTACAGATCCAATGCGACTCGTCTAGCATATTTATGGGAATGATGGGTGTCATATCACCACGCTTGACTGGCATAAATCCTTTATCACAGACATATTTATGTTGAGGAAGTAAAGGAATTTTAATTAACTCAGTTTTTAGAGTTAAGCCAATAGAGTCAGGATAAATATGCATGGGCAAATAATTGTAAATAAAATTATTGCCTAAGAGAAAATCTCCATGCATAAAGGGAAAGCAAAGCACCTTTGGTATAATGAATTTTTTATCATTTAACCGAATTACAACATTTTTTGCTTTGTGTTGAATAGCGGTATCATTACTATTAATTCTTGTGACTAAAATTGGCTTTTTCATTAAAACCCATTTTTTCGAAGGAATTGTATTCCATCTGGCTGAACAGACGGTGGCTCCAGTGTCAACCAGTATGTTAAGGGTATATGGTTTATATCCCACAACATTAAATGTTCCTAAAATATAAGTAAATTTCTTTTTTCCTTCATTAGGAGCAAAGATTATCTCATCACTTCTTGTTTGAATGTGATAAATATGAGCCGATTTATTCTCTTCAAGTTGTTTCCTATATGTCGTTTTTGGCATTATAGGTACTTGAATATTTTTCATGGCAATTGATTCTGGATTAGAGCTAGTTTCTCCTTTATCAAAACTTCTAGGTTCTCTAAAACTAAGTCTTGAAAATTGTTTCCAATAATTGTTTTGATTAGAAAAATCTTTTTTCCATATATTTTTGGATTTTGTTCTGGCTAACTTATTATTAAAATATAAGTTTCTTCCAGATGCTTGCATTTCCATCATTTCTTCCTGATGTTTTTCAAGTGTTAATTCATATAATAACCATTTTTTTGGTATTTCTAAATCTTTCCAATTTATTAGCCTAGGTTGAATTTATGTATTAAAAGGTCTAGGTTCAAAATTTTCTACAATATTTTTTTTAAATGTTTTGTAGAAGCTTCTGGTAATTTTGTTAATTCGTGGATGGTTTTCCATTGAATTGATAGATCATTAGAGTCTGGTTTCATATTTAATCCTCTTGTCTTGATTCTGATTTGAACCGTATCTTCTAGGTTGGGATCATTTATAGAAATAAAGTAATTTGGTTGTATGTTAAACCATATTACTCCATTTACAATATTTGACTGCATTCCTCCTATTAAAGCTTAATAGGATCATAGAATCTATTATCTAAAACAACTGTTAAGATGGGGGTATCTATTCCTTGTCGGAATAAAGCATTAATTCTGATTTGAATTAAGCCTATATGGATATATCTTATTTCTGGATATTTTTTCTTCCATCTAGTAATTTTTCTTTTATCAAAAATAGAGATGTCTACCTTTCCTTCAGAGGATAATTGAGCATTTGTATTTCCGCTAAATTGTTCAAAAACTCTGGCTGAGAATATTTTGAACTTAGATAATTTATAGATTTCTTCTTTTTTAACTTCTTGTCTTTTTTACTATGCTTCTAATTTTTCTTCTATAAAGATAAGTTCTTCACCTATTACATCTCCTAATTTTAACATTTCTGTTTCTTCTGCAGGACTTTCTTCTAAGGCTACAGAGTTTTCTTGCATCATGAAGAAATATTCTTCTTCTTCAGAACTTTCTACTTCATATAATATTTCTTCTACATCAAAGATTTCTTCTCTGAATAGAAGTTCTAGTTCTTGTTCTTCAAGAACCTTTATCATCTTTTGTGCACTTTTTCCTTTTTTAGAACAATTTGGTGCAAAATGACCTTCTTCGTTACATATGTAACATTTACAACCTTTTTTGGTTGGTTTTTTAGAAAATTTTCTTTTTCTAATATACTTTTTCTTTTTTGAAAAAATTGTTCTCTTTTTCCAAGGTTTCCATTTAAACATTTTCTTCTTATACGACTTGTTTAGTCTAGAAGGATTACATTCGATTTTCCAATTTTCTTTTAATATTTTATCACAACATTTTTTTACCATATTTACTGTTGCTAATTTTGTTTTTTACTTGCTTTTTGGCTTTTGCTGCTAAGCACTGATTTGCTATCAGTCTTAACACATAATTAATTCTAAAACCTAAATTATCCATTTTCCTTATCTTTTTTAGATATTTGGGATAATTTTTATGACTCAGTTCATCCCAAGGGCTAGGAAGTTTATGGAAAAACTGTTCCAACCAATATGTATTTCTAGGTGGTTCTACCAAGAAATAGTATTTTTTTATACGTTTTGCAATATTCTTCAAATTGACAAATATTGCATAATTTTAGTTTAGAAAGAACATAATTTGCATCTTCTTGCAAAATAGGTTCTCCCGCATGCCAATATAAATTTTCTTTTATAATTTTGACAAACTCTTTTAGTACGTCTTCCATGCTTAAAAAATTATTGAGAAGTGCAGCTTTTTGCGTTTTCCTTCATCAGTTTTTTCCCACTGTTTTAACCATTGCAACACATCTCCTTGAAGCGTTGCAGCTATATAGTCCAAAATTTTTTCTTTTGTCCAATGATTTCTATAATTAGTAGTTAGAATGGACAAGGATTGTGCCCAATTATCTATGGTTCTTTCTTGATCTTTAAATGCTATATTTGTTAGATCAAGATAGGCTCCGTTCTGAGCAACTGTTTGTTTATTCAGATCGTTTTTTCTAGTATATTGAGGATTAGGCTCCTTATTGGTTGTGGGTTTGGTTTCTGATTTAATTTCCTTTGTTTCATTTGTTTCTATATCTTCTGTTGACTCAGAATTTTTAAACAACTCGGGATCCATAGGTTCTTCTATCTTTCGTTTCCTAGATAACTCTCTGATGTTTAAAGGAGTGTTATCATTATGTTCATCATCAGTGTTTTCCTCAGATGAATCACTCACCACGTTGACTGCATGAGTAGTGGAAGTGTGGTCTTCATCATCAGATGAGGAAATATCCACATAATTAAAGTGAGCTAATAATTTCTCATATAGTAAGAATGTTTCTCGTATTCGATGAAAAAGTTCATAACGTTCGTGAATTGACAAATGGGGGTTTTTACATAAAGTTCTCCAATAATCAAGAATTTCAACCACGTTATCATATTCAGTTTTATTATACTTTCCTATTTGAAAAGTACAAATATCATCAGTTCCATGGACTAATCTAAGAATTTTGTTATCTCCTGGATTATCCATGCCTATATATTCATTTATATTAACGTGATCTATTTTTTCTAATAGATCTTCAATTTTTGCTTTTCTTTCATTTTTTAAATCTAAGTCTACAACATGGCTAAGTTTACTAATATTATCTTCTATTTTATTAACAGTAAGCTCAATACTATATAATTTACTTTCTACATAATTTTGGTTAATTTTTTAATTTTTATCCATTTTTCTAAACCAAGACGTTACAATATCCGTAATACTATTCAAACTACCACTAATATTACTCAAATTTTTTGATTTTTTATCAATATGAAAAATATGTTTATATTCGTCTTCGGATTTGTTTATCCAGTTACTTATACAGTCTATTTTTTCTACAAGTTCACTTGCCATCTTTAGACTTCTGCTGGTACCTAAGACCTCCTATTCAATTGTTTTCGATGCCTAAAACCGATTCCGAAACTGCTTTAAAACTGCACTTAAGCAAACAGACAAATACATGATATGGACTTTGAAACTTGAACAGGCATGTGGGTTTTACAGCAGCTAAGAATGAAGCAAGATAACAAGTAAATTAAATAAACTAAATAAGTTAACTAAATAACCAAATAAGACGAAATTGCAATAGTAATAATTATGCAAGATAAGGACTTTACATAGACTTACCATGAATTTATTTGTTTGAATTCATCATTTACATAACTTTCTAGCAAACATTGACTTAAAATAGTAGCATAGTATATTAAATAGTAACAATAGTTATACTTACATAGAGTTGAAGGCAAGCTAACGAGCTCTGATACCAAACACACAACAGGATCTTAATATACAACAGAAGCGAGCTGTTTTTTTTACAAAAGATGTAACTGAGAATTTTTTATTTCACATACATAAACTAAATGCAAGGCACCCCTTTTATAGACAATCAGAGGAGTAAACGATAAAAAAGATTATTACAACCTTATCTACTATCGTACAAAATCTTATCTTTATTGATAAGCATCTTATCTTCTTCTAACAAATCTAACTTTGAAAAAGCAAAAGTCATTTACTTTACTATGTCTTTGACTCTAGCTTTTGAAGATGACAAGGACTTCTCTTATACCCCCCCCCCTTTTTGGTCGTTTCTCTCTTTCTAGAGAATTGACGGTTAAGCTTGTGCCAGGTGTCTTTGCGTGTGTTGGATAATTTTACAGTCGATCAAAAAACAGTTGTAGAATCTGACAAAATCTTTAGATCCAGAGAGTTGGCTTCTCCTGTCCATGGGTCCATTATGCTTCATCCTTCCATCACATTTTCTAGATTGTGGTAGTAGACGCTATCTTTAGAAGGAGTTGATGTTGGCGTTTGTTCTGCTAATATCTGGTCCTCCTCTAGGCTGTCTGCGTCAATTGTTAGTTCAATTGGCAGATCAAGATCTCTTATTGTAGCTAATTTTGCTAAAAATTGTTCCGCTTCTCTTTGTTGAGATGCTGATCTTTCATAAGTAATGGGATGAGTAGTTACAAATAGGTGTTTCCCATCTGTAACCATAAACGGTAGAGTTGCAGTTCCCTGAATCTGTCTTGCTGTTTATGACAGTTTCAACAGACTTTGAATCCAATAATCTTCAGTTATAATGGCATTAACTGGATACTGGGCTTCCACAAAATTGTCTTCGAACTCATGATCCTCAGTAGCCTTCAGATACCAGATTTGGTATGGTTGAAATTTTTTTTTTCTTTCTCGCCATCCGACTGAACTTGCAATCCAAAAAGTAAAATATTTGATCCATTTGTAGCTTTTTACAAAATATGAGAGCATTGCTTTGATCATCATAGGGAATTTTACCCATTCTTCAGCAGTAAGAATTTGGAATATGACTTGATTAGTCATTCCCCATTCAATATCTTCTTCAAACCATTGCTCATGGTTTATAAGCAAGGTTATTTTTGGAATATTATCTGTTAAATTAATATTCGGCAAATTACGAGAAAAAATTTGATTTATTTTCTCCTTTTGGTCTTTCATTTTCCACTGAATTCCTGTTTTGAAGAGTTTAGTAGGAAGTATTTTTCTTGCTTTTTCATACAAACAAATCCTTTTTATTTTTTCAAATACTGGTTCAGAGAACTCATTTTCTATGAGATCAGATAAGTGAAGAAAATTGTTTATTTTTTCAAAGCTAAATTCATCAGTCCAATTCATTTGTTTTATGATTTGGAAACTCAGATTTTTAAACACATTAAGTTTTGCTGTTTATTCAGCAATCTTAATTGCTAATTTACTTATATGATGTCTAAACTCAACTTTATGTTGGTCTCCCAAACTATGAGTTTTCCAAACACCATTTAATTCATCGTAAATTTCTTTTTCAATTCCTAGATTGAAAAAATCTTTAATCTCAGATTTAACTTTGTTAGTTGAAGCCTGAGATATTAATTTTGAAAGTCCAGGAACTGTTTGATGCTCTCGCTAGGCTTGTAGAGCATCTGCCATTTTATCAAATGATCTCAAACACTGTCCAGAATACCCACTGATTTGGGCATGACAATCTGGTCAATTAGTATAGATTCCTGGTAGGAATCCCCTAAATACTACATATACCTTCTAGGGTTGAGAAGGTTTGTTGGGTCCTTTTACCTTTTTAGCAATAGTGACCCTGCTACCTTGGACTGACTTTTTGCCTTTATCCATAATCTGCAAAAAATAATTTCACTTGGTTAGTGGTCTTCTTTATGCTTTCTGCTAAGAAAATCTGTAAGGAAATTATTAGTTCCTTTAATATATTCAACTTCAAAGGAATATTCACCAATAGTATTATACCAAGTTAATCTTCTTCCTTCTATGTTATTTCTTTTGGTTATAAGAAAGTCTTTGACAGCTTGATTGTCTATTCTGACAATAAAGTATTCGGGAGCTAAATAGATATGAAATCTTTTAAGTGCTAGTTTTATAGCTAATAATTCTTTTTCAAAAATGATATATTTTAGTTCATTAGGTTTAAATTTTCCTGAATTATATCCACATACTAGTTCTTCTTTTTGAAGTTTTTTTAGGAATAAAGCTTTTTCTAGCTCTAATACCATTCTCATGTAATGGCAGATCTTTTTCTGCCCAATGCTTTGCAAGTATTGCCTTTAGGACACATCCCCAACGCTCATCGGAAGCATCCGTCTCCAAAATTAATTTATCTCCTTGTTTAGGAAAATAAACTTCTGGTACTTTTAATACTTTGTCTTTTATTATTTTTACTAATTGTGTATCGTTATCAGACCAAATATTAGCAAAACAAACGTCAACATCAACTCCTTCTGAAGATAGCGTCTACTACCACAATCTAGAAAATGCGATGGAAGGATGAAGCGTAGTGGACCCATGGACAAGAGAAGTGAACTCTCTGATCCGAAGATTTTGTCAGATTCTACAGCTGTCTTTTGATCGACTGCAAAATTATCCAGCACATGTAATGACACCTGGCACAAGCTTAACCGTCAATTCTCTAGAAAGAGAGAAACGACACAAAAAAAAGGGGGGGGGGGGGGTAAGAGAAGTCCTTGTCATCTTCAAAAGCTAGAGTCAAAGACATAGCAAAGTAAATGACTTTCGTTTTTTCAAACTTAGATAGATTTGTCAGAAGAAGATAAGATGCTTATGAACAAAGATAAGATTTTGTACGATTGTAGATAAGGTTGTAATAATCTTTTTTATCGTTTACCCCTCTGATTGTCTATAAAAGGGGTGCCTTGTATTCAGTTTATGTATGTGAAATAAAAAATTCTCACTTACATCTTTTGTAAAAAACATCTCACTTCTATTGTAAAAAACTCCCATCACCACCATTCAAAATTAATGTCTTAGGCTTCAACTAACAAAGTTAAATCTGAGATTAAAGATTTTTTCAATCCAGGAATTGAAAAAGAAATTTACAATGAATTAAATGGTGCTTGAAAAACTCATATTTTGGGAGAAAAACATAAAGTTGAGTTTAGACATCATATGAGTAAATTAGCAATTAAGATTGCTGAACAAACAGCAAAACTTAAAAATTTGAGTTTCCAAATCATAAAACAAATGAATTTGACTGATGAATTTAGTTTTGAAAAAATAAACAATTTTCTTCAATTATCTGATCTCATAGAAAATGAGTTTTCTGACCCAGTATTTGAAAAAATAAAAAGGATTTGTTTATATGAAAAAGCAAGAAAATACTTCCTTCTGAACTCTTCAAAATAGGAATTCAGTGGAAAATTAAAGACCAAAAGGAGAAAATAAATCAAATTTTTTCTCGTAATTTGCATAATATTAATGTAACAGATAATATTCCAAAAATAACCTTGCTTATAAACCATGAGCAATGGTTTGAAGAAGATATTGAATGGGGAATGACTAATCAAGTCATATTCCAAATTATTGCTACTGAAGAATGGGCAAAATTTCCTATGATGATCAAAGCAATACTCTCATATGTAGTAAAATGCTACAAATGGAGCAAATATTTTACTTTTTGGATTACAAGTTCAGTTGGATGGCGAGAAAGAGAAATTTTTTTTCAACCATACCAAATCTGGTATCTGAAGGCTACTGAAGATCATGAGTTTGAAGACAATTTTATGGAAGCCAAGTATCCAGTTGATGCCATTATAGCTGAAGATTATTGGATTCAAAGTTTGTTAAAACTGTCACAAACAGCAAGACAGATTCAGGGAACTGTAACTCCACCATTTATGGTTACAGATAGGAAACGCCTATTTGTAACTACTCATCCCATCACAACCATGGGGGGTGTGATTACATCCCCCAAAATTGGGAGGTGATCGAGGAGGCTCTCTTTTGCCATTAGCTCTAAGGCACTCTCTAAGAGACATGTTGGATGGCTCTTGTGTTATAAGCTCATTAGCTCAAATGTAGTCTCTAAATGACCTACATGGAGGTGTTTTCACACCACCATTCTTATGAATACTCCCATCACCACCATTCTCAACCCGTTAGGACGAATATGCTATCGTATTTATGCCAATGTGGTGAGATAGTGACAAGTATGAAAATGAGCCCCCAAACATGGTGAAATGTATAATGTAAGATGGATATAATGCATAAACAAATGTAGCGTAGCACCTCAACACATCATACACAACAATGCTCAATAATTTTCCATCCAATCCTTCAATCTCCGCATAATAAATTCCACCAATTTAAACAATTTCAACCAAACCTCAAACCTCTACAAGATATATATACCACCAATTTGCAATTAAACACAATTCCTAATTCTCCACTAGCATTCCTCCAACTGAATTATTAAAACAAAATAAAATCTATACTAATCAAACAAAATAAACCTAAAATAAAGAGAAAAAGAAAGAATGAAAATCTAACATGGTATCACATACAAAAAGCAGAACGAAGTTACCAATGGCCTAAATCAAAGATTCCTCCGTCGTGGTAGATTAATGGAGATCCAATCCACCAATTGCTCTTCAACCCAAAGCTTGTTAGTGCTTGCCTTGTGCCGTTGGTCCCCGGCAACGGCGCCAAAAACTTGGTTCACCCTCAAAGGTGCTCTATTTATCCGCAAGTGTGCAGTTGATGGTTGTAGTTTTATCTGAGAAGTCCGGAATCGTATTTTCTCAAAGACCAAACTCAATATAGGCTATAGCACTCAACTCACACTAAACTAACTGGGATTGAATGGAAATTATGTAAATTAAATCTAAATAAAAGAAAAATAAAATAGACAAAAATCTTTTGGGTTTTGATGAGAGTTTTTAATTACTAAACTATTGCAATGAAAATAAAAGTAATTAAAAACTAGGTAATTAAATTAAAGCAAATTGAAACTAGATTTAAAATAATTAAAAGGGAATTGGGCTCAATTGATCCAATCACTCAATTCATCCAACACTTTCAATGAGGTTTATAACTCAAATCAAACATAATAATCAAGAGTGTTTGATTTGGAGGATTTAACTTTGGAAACTAATAATTCTGAAGCAATTGAAATTAGATACATGGTCAATGGGGGAATGAAAGGTTACTACCCTCGATTTAACTAGGGTCAATACTAAATTGGAAGTTTGTGCATTGAATTAGCCAAACATAGTCAATAACCTAGTTGTTCTAAGGTATCTTGCAATCAATTGATGGGAATAAATTCCTAGCAATCATGGATTAATTATCTAGTAAAAAGCCATAGATTAATACCATCGATTTGGGTGATTAAAATATCCAAACTTAGTCAATATCTAAGTATTCTAAGACATTCACATGCAATTACTAAGAATTAGAAATATAGAAAAATAAAGCAATAAATTCATGAGATGCTTCCATTAAAACCCTTGGATTCCTTGAGTGACCTTCACATTTGAACCAAATTTAAAAAGCTAGCTACTTGAATCTTTTACAAAAGCATGTAAAAATGTAAAGAAAGTATGTAGAGATTTAAATTTAAAATTTACTTTAACAATAAAAGTATTTGACTACAAGGAAAATAAAAGGAAGTGCAAGAAAGTGAAGAAAAATACAATATAATGAAAGAAAATTACAAGTTCTAACTCTATACTACTCTTACAAAGCTGAATCTAAGCTAAAAATGAAGAAAAAAAAATTCAGAAACCAACCTTTAAGGAGCTTCTCCCGCTGCCCCCTAGCTAAAACTAACCCTAACTACTCAAAAACATCCCAAAAACTCCCCTAAAACTTGGCTTCAAAAACAAAAAATACAGTCTGAAAGTCGAAATAGCATTCGAACGGCCATCAGACGGGTGCGTCCGAAGACCGTTTGAAGTGCATTTGGATGGTCACTGTTTATCGTCCGAACGCACTATTCACCGTTCGAACACACTATTCGTCGTCCTAACAGTCACTGTTTACCGTTCGGACACACTGTAGATGCACTGCTCGGACGGTTATTATTCATTGTTCGGATGCACTATTCATCGTTCGGACGAAACTATTCACCGTTTGGACAGTCAACAACCTTGCAACTTGATTTTGACCACCTTAGAACTTGATTCAGCCGATGCACATTGGAGGTAAAGTTGTAGCGCTTGAAGTTTTCTTTCTAATGACGTAAAACTCAACTTAATCGGACATCGAAATAAAAAGTTATGGCCAAAATAACGAGACAGCTTGAACTTCTCATCACCAGTTTATTCGTTTTGAACCCGCTTTGATCATTCTTGCGTCTTTTTATCTTTATTAGCTTCTATAATCTACAAAATACACACAAAATATAATCAAACACATATCTAACTAAAATAAAAAAAAAATTAACAATAATCTAAGTCTAATAAGGTGCGAATTAAAGATTTATAATTACACTTTTATTGTATAATCAAATGCAAAGGCGGAACAAGTCATATTATGAAGAAGCGATAGCCAGAATAAGGTGAGAGAATAACCAAATGTTGATGTGACGATGTCAATACTTCATGATCTAACTCGCTACCAAAATGGTAGAGGCCAACAACCTAGAACTTGCGTCGAAAGAACACAGTAGTGTATTAAGTAATAAGGAGTATCTGTCAAACAATTATATGTCTGATGAGAAGTGAATTGAGAACTTATGTTGGTTTGAAGGAGTATTTATGTTGATGTTTATCAGTTTGCAACGAGTACTAGCAGACGTTAATGTTTGTGTTTTTACTTTGTGAAGGTGTGATGTCATGTACTACGTTCATATTTTGAAATTAAAATATTAGGCGTACTTTGCATTAATATGTAAAGAAAGCTGTTATTATGCAGATTCTAAAACTGCAAAAGTTAGTAAATGATCGCTCCCAAAAAGGATGACACTTAACCGCAAGTGCACGGCCGCGATGTAGTAATAATTTCTTGTAAGTACGAGGTCAATCCCACGGGAAAAATGGTTTATGTAAATTGAAAAACTTACCGTGGATAAAAAAATCTTAGGAAAAACACTCCAATAAACAAAAATCTGATTTTAGGTTGAGAAAAGATTTATTATCTAATTTAAACTAAGCAATAAAGAAAAAGTCCTAGGGTAATTGATCCAATCAATTGTGTCTCTTGAAATTCCGAAGGAGATAATTTAATAACTCAAATCCTTCGACTACGTCGTGAGTCTCGGATTCGAAAGATTTAGCAATAAAACCAAAAGTTCTTCAAAACTTAAACTTCTAGAATAAATCGGGTTATTAGAATCAAGGACGAGTACCATTGATTAGCACAACGCATATACTGAATATAGATTCACGCATAAACGTTACCGAGCATAATCAAACATCTAGGTTTTTGAAGGTTTCTAGAACGAAAAAGAAGAAACAGAAAATTTAACTTTCAAACCAAGAACATATCTCCTTCGTTCATCCAAAATCTTT
>CM065395.1:37932789-37987789 GCA_033060915.1 Euryodendron excelsum
GTTCTTGAAAAAAAAATTTTAATTTTTAATTTTTTAATTATATTTTTTTTGTTTTTTTTTTATGGATTTTTATATAAACAAAAAGAACAAAACAAAATAAACAAAAAGAAGAAACCAAAACAACAAGACTAGTAGTCTCTCCCTTCCCCCCAACTAGAATGATGCAATGTCCTCAATGCATCAAGCAAAGAGAAATAAAAACATGAATGCATGAAATAGGAATGAAAAACTCCGGTGGGATAACACCCTCCCCCCAACTAGGGAAGAACTCTAAAAACAAAACAAAACAAAACAAAGCAAAAACCACAGACCTACTCCTACACTACCAAAATACACAAGAGAAGACTATCCAACACCACATTGAGGGTGTTTGCTTGTATGGAGCCACTTACCATTTACCATGAGTAATGAGTTCACCATTAATAAATATGCATAAGTATGAATACTATTGAACCCAAAATCATACAAAAGACTCACGCAAGTTTGTAAAGGATAAAGAATAAAAATAGAATCTTGCATGATAGGGATGTTAAGGCTCAATTCTTGTTGAATAGAAGTATGGAATATCTCACTCTCCATTACTCTTTTCTCGATCACCTTTTCCTATTGGGAGTGTCTAATTTCGGGCTCCTTTCTCTTGGGTTCTTCTCCCTCACTCTCCATTGTCCCTTCCTCTTTCGCCTCTTCTTTAGGTATCACTTCCCTCAGTTCAGACACCTCAGGAAGAATAAGTACCGCTTCTTTAATCTCATCCTCATCATTATTCACCATAAGAACTTCTTCCCTTGGATCAGACACCGCGGGAACGTTGATATTCTCTATTTCAAGTTTAATCTGAAGGGCAATAATAGAGAGACCTTGGTCATGACTACCCATATATGGAATTGGGAACATCTCATATGTAGGATCATCTCGAAGTTGAATTGAAAGCTCTTCCTCCTCGTGATCCATTGGCTCGCGTGTTAATAGGGCTAATCGTTGAGTTAGTTCATCTAATTCCCGATGAATTTGCGCAAGAGTGTCAGCTTGTACCTCTGTATTAGTATCCCTGAACCCCGAGGACATACCCATGTGATATGGCATGTAAGATGACTGTATGTTCTCTTGATTCTCTACAAAAGGTTGATAAGATAATGACGGATATGTCTCATGAAACGTGTAAGGTGAAGCAAAAGGCGTATATGAATCATAAGCATATGGTGGAGACGAAGGTGGTGCATGGTAGTACGGTTATTGTGGTGGTTGTTCATGAGAAGTATATGGTGAAGCATGAGAGCTCCACTCCAAATAGTTTGGAGGTGAATAACAATCTTGTGGTTGTGCCGTGTATGAATCAAGACTTGTAGCAATAAAATTCCAAGGATAATTCATGATTAAAATGTATGCAAGACCAACCAACAAGTATTTGAAAACAACCTATCCTCCCAATCCCACAACAATGATGCACAAACCTAATGTAACCAAAAGAAAAACAAAAATAAGTGCTCAAAAATAAAAGATGGAACGAAGTTACCCAAACGAGCTATTGAGTTCCCTCGTGTTTGTAGAATGATGGTGAAGTGCTTCCTCCAAAATAGAATCTCCAAGGCTCGCCCACCAACGTAAAACGCAGCTTCCCTGGCAACGGCGCCAAAAACTTGATTGCTCCCAAAAAGGGTGATACTTAACCGCAAATGCACGGCCGCGATGTAGTAATAATTTCTCGTAAGTACGAGGTCGATCCCATAGGGAAGATGGTTTACTTAAATTGGAAAACTTACTGTGGATAAAAAAATCTTAAGAAAAACACTCCAATAAACAAAAATCTAATTTTAGGTTGAGAAAAGATTTATTATCTAATTTAAACTAAGAAATAAAGAAAAAGTCCTAGGGTCAATTGATCCAATCAATTGCGTCTCTTGAAATTTCGAAGGAGATAATTTAATAACTCAAATCTTTCGACTATGTCCTGAGTCTCGGATTCGGAAGATTTAGCGATAAAACCAAAAGTTCTTCAAAATTTTAACTTCTAGAATAAATCGGGTTGTTAGAATCAAGGACGAGTACCATCGATTCATGCAGCGCATATACTGAATATAGATTCACGCATAAACATTATTGAACAAAATCAAACGTCCAAGTTTTCGAAGGTTTCTAGAATGAAGAAAAAGAAGAAAGAGGAAACAGAAAATTTAACTTTAAAACCAAGAACATACCTCTTTCGTTCATCCAAGATCTTCAATTAATCTTCACAATTGATCCCAAGATGGAATCTAGCTACTCATCATAATCATAGATATGCAAAGTTGTATTGAAAATATATAGAAAGACTGAGCAATCTGATTACAGGAATTGAAAATTTAATGAAAACTCTGAATAAACTACTCTACTCTACTCCTAAAACTACTCCACTCTACTCCTCAAACCCTAGATAAACATTAAAACCTAATATCCCCTAAAAAACATAAAAACCCTAAATCTATTCTACTACCTACCAATCTCCTCACAACTAAAAAGTGAGTTACTATATAAATCCCGTTGTCAGTCGTACGGACGATTCCCATCAAGTGCTCAGATGGGCTGGGTCCCTTCGCAAAAGTTGTAGGTCTCGAAACGTTATATGAAATAGACATATTATGGGCATAAATAGCCTTTCGGGTTCGCAAGATATGAGCTTCCAAAGTTTCAGCTCTGCGTGCTTTAGCAGCTTGTACCTTGACAGCAACTTCTTGAAACTTATGATTAAATTGCATTCAAAATCATTCCATTTAAGCTCAAAACCGTTCGAACGTTTGGGCCACCATTCGAATGCCATGGACAATCGTTCGAACGCTACGTCGAACGCACTTCGAACGGGAAAACCTGCTCTCTGAATCTATCGAACGCACTTTGAAACTAAACTTGACATGATACCATTCGATGTACCGTTCGAACGCTTATGTGTACTGTTCGAACGCACTTCGAACGCCTATTGTGTTTCAGCGCCAATTAATCTCTTTTAAGCTAGGAATCCTGAAAATTAACATAAACCTAAGTTAGTACGAATCATGATTAAAATTAATACAATTAAACATAATATAAAACTAACAATTAGCTAATTAAGACATGTATGTTGCACTTTTAGAGTACAATCAGTAAACAAAATTACATGACCATGATATGCAAAAGAATATACCCCATACATAAATGTCATCATTAATTTTCATCTTCATTGGACATGTCAATATCAGAATGATATTTTTCTTCATTGCTAGCACGTAAATAAAATTCCGCCTCAGCCATTAACCTCTCTTTAGCACGCTCAGTCACCAACATGCTAAAGGAATATCCAAACAACCGTATTTGCATTCAATTGTCCTCTTCACGAAAATAGTGCAATGCATTCTACAACAACTGAGGAGTATTAGTAGGCATATTCATTGCCAATCGACGAGAAATTCAGATATTGGTTGCTCGCAAGTTTGTAACTAAAATTTGTGTTCTTAGAGTTCTGTGTGACAACTTACTTAACATTGTATTAACAGTGCTACTTGTGTAACGCTTATTTGGATCCCAAGGATATTCAAAAATTTCTTCATCGTATGCAATCCAGTGACGACCCATAACCTTGAAAATTTCATTAACGGTGTATTTTATTATGACTCTTCAGACTATGGGCATAGTTTGAGAGTTGAAGTTCCTCCCCTGTATGGGAGGTATTTATAAAGGACAACCCAAAAACCCTTAAGCCTTCTCGTGAATAACTTCACTTATGCCTTGTCCTTAAAATCGTTTCACGTGAATCATTTGTCATGTCTGAACCCTTAACCTGAATTAGTTGTCATGTCTACAACTGAAATTATTATAACAATGTCATGTCTGAAGTCTTCACGTGAAGCCATTAATGCTGTCATACCATATTACCTATATAATATTGTGATTAGGTGAAGAAGTGTTAAACTATACCTCCAAAGATGCCAAAGCGAAAAGCCAAGGATGGGGCATCGTTGAGTCGTCTTGTTCCAAGTGCCGATATGGATGAATACCAAACCTCAGCCATCCATATGTTGCGTACATACAAGGACCCAATCGGTAACAAATGGTATGGCCGAAAGCAGTGCTTTTTCAACAAACTTATCCTAATGCACGATACAATGGGTCCGATTAGTCATATCTTTATTGGTGATGCATGCTTACAACCACCTTGCAAGGTGACCGTCGAAGAAAAGAAGTTGTCGTGGGAAGACTTATTCAATAAACGGTGTGAACAAGAGATGTATTGCTGATGGCATTGCCTCCGTGTCCCAAAGTCCCAGTCAGCTAAGTTATTCGGCAGGAGATCACCGGACAGTGAGGTCATAACAATGCTCGAACGCGAGATTGATTAAATGCAATGATAGAATGTGTTGATCCCACACAACAAATAATAAAAATTATTAAAGATTCATTGATGGTTTTTGACCCAGAATTTTCAGACTTTTCAAAAGAAGAAAGTGACGATAATTTTGTTAACTATCTACCTAGTAGTCTTCACATTAGTGACAAACTACTGTGTTGTTACAAATATGGTCCATAAAACTTGTTCCTGTTTCTAGGTTTACGACTCCGGTTAAGGCATTGGTGCCTTAGGTTTGCTATGATTAGGATTTTGGTTGCTACGAATGTTGTACGACATTGTACCAATAACGTGTTCTTAATAAATGTTTTCAAAACGCGTTCTTAATAAATTTTGACTTTATGTTAAATAGATTTTACAAATAGATATTACAAATTTTAAATAATTGTTAAAATAGTTTTGTGTTAAATTCGTAACAATTAGTAAATAATTTGTCTTGCTAGTTTATAATATAAATATAAATATAATTTCAATTTAGTAATTTCGTACTTCAAACTAAATAACAAATAAATATTATTTACTTTATGTTAATATGAAAAGGTGTTGTCCAAGACAACGCCTCACCTGTGAGGCACAGTCCTAAATAAACAATGCTTCACTTGTGAAGCGCTGTCCTGGACAACACTTCACACGGCTGTATTAGCTTACAGGCTCAGGGGTAAAATGCGATTTTCAATTGTTTCACATTACTTTGGGATTAAAATTTTAAAAGTAATAATAAACTTTGAAAAACATTTTTTTTGGTAAAAATCAGAAGAAATGGATTTAAGTAATTATTTGGGGAATAAACTTTCAAAAATACTTTATTCTGGTAAAAAAATGAAAGCAATGGAATTCGGAGTAAATGGAATTAGGGCAATAAAAAACACAATTAGTAATTACATTTTTTATTAATGCAATTAGAAAATTTTGGCTTTGGATAAATGGGAGAAAAGGGCGGGGCAATTGGGTAGAGGAAATTTATCATTCACAAGAGAATGATTTAAGGGTTGATAATTGACCACAAGTCGCAAGTTTATTCTGATTTGTTCTATCTTCTTGTTGACTTAAAATGCTTCACAAGCCCATGGTGAGAAAGTTGGTTCAATTAGTTCATCAGTTTGCAACTATTTAACTTCTTGAACAGCTAGGGCGAGAGATGTTCAGGAGACATACCAGGGTGACTGGATTTTGTAGGGTTAACATCTTCATTAAGCTTGAAAGGAAGAGAGACAAAGAAGTCAAAATTCTTCCACAATGGGGCAGAGCATTTGGTAAGGAAGTTAGTATGAGATTCACCACAAGAGGTTTCTATTAACTGAGTTTGAATGGAATCAAAAACTTTAGTCATATAGAAATGGGGTATTTGGGTCTGAGGGTTGAAATGGTTGCGGTAGGCAAGACCTTCAAGGGTCCATCGAAGACGGAGTAGGTTATGAAGAATATCAAAACCACTTAACAAATCTTTTTCGGGAAGGGTAGAGCCAAGGGCGCGATGTTTAAAGGTGAGATTTGGAAATAACCGTATCAATATGGGTTCGCTAATACAATCAATGACAAATTTGTCACCATTAGCGACTTGAAAGGCTTGGTAGTAGGGTTCCCAAGAAGAATCAGGAAGGAGAGAGGGGTTTAAAATGGTTGATCTAGTACCAGTATCAAAAAAGGCAATGACAAACAAAGGTATGGAATACTTATCAAGAAGAATCTAAACATTTTAATTGGAGCATCTTAGGAAAAGAGGACATATCCATTTCAACAAGAAAACTATGGCCGATGAGATGAAACTCAAATTTTTTAATTGTATTTATAACAGCCAAAATTTCCTTGAATGCAGAATGATAATTGTTTACTTCTCTTGTGGAGAAGTATATGCATAATGGATTCGTGAACATCTGGAGGGAGATTTTCTAGTTGGAGTGGACAAAGAACAAGGAGAACTAAAGATGTCTCAAGAGTAGGAAGTTTGTTAGAAAGGATATTAGCTAAGACATTTGTTTTCCCTTTAATATGTTTAACATCTAAGGTAAATTGGAAAAACCAATCAGCCCAACGAAGAAGTTGAGAGTTTCATAATTTCTTTCGTTTAAACTGGAGCATCTTAGGAAAAGAGGACATATCCATTTCAACAAGAAAACTATGGCCGATGAGATGAAACTCAAAATTTCTAATTGCATTTTTAATGGCCAAAATTTCCTTGAATGTAAAATGATAATGGAGCTGTGAAGGGCTAATTTTGTTTTGATTCCTAGGTGCAGTGAATGCAAAATGGTAATACTAATACCATTCACATAGCATTGCCACTAAGCAAGGATTATGTGGGTCATTGCTTTAGGTACTAAATAAAACTCTTTGTCCCACAATGCAACTCAAAGTAAGATTTGTCGTCCTCTCTTGATAGGTAACATTTACAAAGTACGATTTATACTAAAGTTTTATTCTAATAATAAAAAACAATTTGGATGATGTGACTCAGTAGTCTACTTTCATCCTGCAAAACAATTTTATTGCTTTTTTTTTTTTTTTTTACCTTGAATGATAACTTTCATTTTCAAAATAAAATACGTAGTTTTTATTATAAAAATGTCATCATCAAATCATTGTGTTGAAATTTTTTATATATGAATAATATTTTTTGAAAAAAAGAAAATCTTGCTGAAGATTCAAGGAGACCACATAAACGTGGAGACCTTCCTATGCCTTTCAGTCCATCTTGCGGGCAAAAAATTCCAAGCATCCAAGTCCAGTTGGTCTCTTGGACCCTAGCGCCCAAAACTCCCTTCGATCCACTCTGCAATTTCCAGGTGGTACCATCTAGTTGTTCGTAAGGTCACCTTCCAACGTCCATCTTTGAAATTTCTTCTTTACTGTTATTTTGTGTGGTCTTTGTTGACTGGCTGATTGAAGGAATGATAAGATTTTTCCGAGAGGAGAGCGCAAAATTAATTGGTTTGATGATTCTAAACACCACGCCGAAGTCATTTTTTACTACAACAAGCTTGCGTTATTTATTGTCATGAGTCATTCCTATCATGACTCATGACAATAACAGTCTGCACTATGCACCAAAGGTCCATTAAGTGATCGGTGCTTTCACTGGAATTTGGAATTCTGATGGAAATTTCTGAACAAATTTTATATAAGAATAGTATTTTTTTGTGCAAAGTTCAAACTGGTCAAATGATAAGCACCAATAATTTTGTAATTAAAAGTCATTATGGTAGTTTTGTTTCGCGAGATAAAGATAAGATGGAATAAAATCTCGGACAATAGTTTTGGGATTACTAATCCATCATCGGATAGATTATCATTTAGGCTCTAAACTATATTAGTTATTCCAACTCTAATCTAGGATTATGTAGTACCTATATGTGGGATAAAAACTCCTTCCGCATCAGTTATCACCAACCCTCATTCGTAGAAGTAAATGCAAGATAAGGCTAGACACGACACGAGATTAACTATGCAATCCCGCCCGACCATATATACAAAACAAGCATGGCCCAAACAAGCATAGTCTTCCCCATCTCTTTTCTTCTTTGAAAGCCATTCAACCCTTATTTCCCCACCATGGCCAAAACAACCCCAAAACTCTCCACCACGATCTTCACCGTTTTCTTTTTCTCACTCCTCATCGCCGGAAAATCTGAGCAATTCTCTAGAAACTTGTCTCAGAAAAAACTCGGGCTCAAAAGAGAGAAGCTCAGCCACCTCCACTTCTACTTCCATGACATACTCAGCAGTAGAAACCCTACTGCCGTCCGAGTTGCAGAAGCTGCCATGACAAAAACGTCGCCGACAATGTTCGGCGTCGTGGTGGTGATCGATGACCCTTTGACCGTAAAGCCTGAATTGAGCTCAAAACAAGTCGGAAGAGCACAAGGAATCTACGCTTCTGCATCACTAACTGAATTGGGTTTTCTGATGGTTCTCAACTTTGCCTTCACGGAAGGGAAGTATAACGGCAGCAATCTTAGTATTCTGGGGAGAAATACTGTGCTGTCGACAGTGAGAGAGTTGCCGATCGTTGGAGGGAGCGGACTTTTCCGTTTCGCGCGTGGTTATGCACACGCGAAGACTCGCTGGGTTAACTTCACGAGCGGTAATGCTGTTGTGGAGTACAATGTCTATGTCCTCCATTATTGACCTCTTGTTTTTGTATTCCAAGTCATGATATTGTTGTTTCTAGTGTGGAGTAGTAATCTTATATGTAATTTTATTTTTCACCTCATTTTTTGTTTTTACGCTTAGATACATGACAGTGAAGTTTTCATTATAGTGAGACATAAAATTATACCTACCATTTTCCTTACTATGGATTTGTATTATGTTTTGTGAGGTTCAAAGAGCATTTTGGGTTGGCTTTTTTCTTATTATTATTTTGGGTTGGTTGAAAATGATGTTATTAGTCTAAGCTACAAAAAATATAAACAGCAAGTCTCCAATGACCAATCGGTGAGCTGAATCGGGTTTTATTGATTTCAATCCCTTCTGCAAAATGCTAGATAAAGCTGAAATCTCAGGTCAAGTCATTGATCACTTTCCGTTGATTTATGCTAACATTTCCTAGCACTACTAGAAAATAGAGTTTTTGCGACGGCTCCATGCAATCACAAATAGTAAAAATACTGTCGCAAATACTTATTAGCGACGACTGAGCAATGGCATTGTTGGCGACACAAATGTTGGTGTCGCAAATACTTTTAACGACGTCTGAGCGATGGCAGTGGAGAGTTTTAGCGACGGCAAAGTACCCATCGCAAATAGTGACCAACGGGCTGGGTTTTTTTGTGACAGCTGCAATGCTGTAGCTAATAAATATATTTGTGACCATGCAATCGCAGTCGCCAATAGTATTTGCGACAATTTTGAGCCATCACTAATACTTATTGCAACAATTACTTTTTATGGTTTTTACCAACGCAAATAACCTTTTAGCGACAGTTACATAGCCAACACAAATAATCAATTGGATAATTAATCTTCTTTAATGACAGAACTTCACTTTTGGCGATGATTTTGCAGTCGCTAATACTTTTTTAAATGAAAATATTTTTTTGGTTCATATTGGAAGTGATTTTTGTAATTTGTTGTTTTACCTGATAAAATGTACATTTAATATGATCAAAGAAACAAAATTCATACATTCCTTAAAACCAAAACGCTTAAAAAAAACTTAACAAAATTAATATATTATTTTAACATCTATATATCCAAACAAACCATCAAAATCCAAAACAAAAACAAAGTACATAGTCTCTCGCAAAAAGAACGACCTAAATCAAGAATCCATTGTCTTCCACTAAAATTCAAAATGAAACCAAAGTACAACATAGCCTCTCCCAAAAAGAATGATCCAAATTCAGAATTCATACAACGAAAGAGAGTTTTTAGTCTATTACAAAATAAGGCAATACAAAAATACCATCTACATATTCTTTATGAATAACCTAAAAAGAAGAAAAAATAAAAATACTAGATATGATAATGACACAATAAAGAAAATTAATAGATATGCATGTAATCTATGGGCTTATTGAAATAAAAATGTAATTTTTATCACGAGAATGCTAAGCTACATGTCGGCCGATAAATTCTCCAACAGTTGTAATGCCTTTATGAGGCTATTATAATAAAGCGTTAGGTTATCGAACATTTTGAACAAAAACTTTGCACTAATTTGATAAAGTTCAGAGCTTGTTTGGGGCTTTTAGTACCCAAACGGCTCAAAAAACACATTATCTTAAAAAAAAAAAAAAAAAGCTAAAGAAAAGAGAGGAAAAAAATGTTACAACTTTCAAACCAGGAGTTTGGCGATTGTGTCGTTTATTCCCACATGTCACCCGTGCCTCGGCCTTCCTATGTGTCGAGTTTGACAGAGTTCCGAACTTATTTGGGGGGTTTTAGTACCCAAACGGCTCGAAAAATACGTTATTATAAAAAAAAAAGCTAAGAAAAATAGAGGAAAAAAGTATTACAACTCTCAAACCGGGAGTCCGGCAACCATGCCATTTATTCCCACACATCACCCGTGCCTAAACCTTCTTATGTGTCGAGTTTGACGGAGTTCCGAACTTGTTCAGGGGTTTTACTACCCAAACAGCTCGAAAAACACGTTATTCTAAAAAAAAGTTAAAAGAGAGAAAAAAAAGTGTTACAACTCTCAAACCGAGAGTCTGAAAACTGTGTTGTTTATTCCCACACGTCACTCGTGCCTAAAGTTTACTACGTATCGAGTTTGACGGAGTTCCAAGCTGGTTTAGAGGTTTTAGTATCTAAACAGTTCAAAAAATATGTTATTCTAAAAAAAAAAACCAGAGGAAAATGAATTCAAGAATTTGGCATGTTTGACACTCAGCGTCTTTGGTCCTGATTACAGTATATAAAAGAAACTCTAGTTGGAAGTGTTTCTTGTAAGTCAAATACCATGGATTAGAAAATGTTGAGACTTTGTCTCATATTTGATTGTATAGTTACCTTTCTTGTTGTTTCACAAACCATACATAACACTGTATTTTTTCCAAGTTTCAAGTCATCCTACTTTAGCCCCACTGCCATATTTACCCTTTCTCTTTAATTCATTACTCTATATTCTCCTCATCTTTTTTTTTTTCCATATATATATCGTCTTAACTACCAAAAAGAGCATGAAGAATGAGCCTTATCCAATGCTTGGGAAGAATAAAAATAAACTCTTGACTCCCTTAATTCAAGTTTCTAGACAACCAGAGCCAACACAAGTTACTAATACAGTCCCTAACAATTGTAGGATGGGTGGGTTCAAGAATTCTATTAACTTCAAAAGTTATGACTCCCCTAGATTTGAGTCGTTGTGACTGCTGCCTAATCCATCAAAGTAAGGCTAAGATGAGAAAACAAATCTATTAAATGTCACCTTCACATAAATTTTATCTAAACATGAATTCTTTTGCATCTTTTGATCATCTTGCTATTCAGGAAGCAAGTATCTCAATTATACCTAGGTTTTGAGTTTACTTTTTGATGCACAATCTCAAAACCTCAAGTCCATAATTTAAACGGAATTTGGTACTAAAGTGGTGAAGTTACCAGGAAAGCATAGCAAGAACTAGACAATGAAAGCACTAAGTTTTCACTTCTTTTAGCTAAGAAGAAAACTTAAGGCAGGATTCTAATTTCTAACCTTGTGTTTTGAAAGTGTGGACAAGATCCCATTTAGTTCTGCATTTTCATATTTTTTCAATCCACCAATGCCCATACCCGAAAGACTGAAGATTTCAAATTGATTTTATTTCCACCTGCAAGAGAATCAATAAAAGCAGTAGCAATTAGCAAACAGACAGGCGCCAAGATTTTCCATGAAACTGGTAGAAGATGGGAGTCGTAATAGAAGTCTAAGGGAGGGTTTTCAAAAACATGTCATAACTCTACAACCATGGAAGGATCCATGATAAAACTGCTGTTAAACATGGTTTTTGTTTCTTCAAGAAAAGCATGGCATACCGAAGAATTTAAAAATTTGAGAATCATTGGTAGGAAAAATAGATTCTAAGAAATCAATTAGGATCAAATGACAAAGAGTTCAGAAAACACAAGTCAATAAAGTAATACATGCAATGGAAACCAAATAATGTATTTTCATTACCTCAAGTGTTCCATCCTCTGCCTCTGAGCCTTCTAGCAGCTAAGTTACCCGTTTGGCAAAGAAGCTGGAATGATGAAACATTCGTTTGGTTGCATCAAGGAAATTTCCACTTTGTTTGTGCACTGTTTTCCCCTACACAACAATATATTCCTAATGTTCTCTCTCTTACAGATTTTCCATAAAAAAATTAACTGTATAAAAAAAGAAGAACGCATATTAGGTTCAAATGAGTTGCAACTAACAGTTCAATACAAGTATGCAATGCAATTAGAAATATAATTACAAAATAGAGACCTAAAAAAATTGATTAACGAGAGAACATACGGGTCCAAGATATTTGATGCATTGTTGTGATTACACTCTAAAAAGTGCAATCTAAAGTCTCTAAATAGTTGTTGTTAGTCCAATTAGGTTGTATATATGTTCTATTTTAGCATAATAAATGTCTTAATGAGTGATGGTGGGTTGTGTGCAGGAAAATGGGCGAAAAGTGGAGCAAAAAGGCCAACTTATGTAGATACCGTACGTACGGTAGGAGACACCGTACGTACGGTGGTCCACCCGTACGTACGGTATGTCCAACCGTACGCATGCCCCCAGTTCTAGACCCAACTTCAGAGGATGGCATTTAGCGTAGGGTTAACCGTACGTACGGTATGTCCCACCGTACGTACGCTTGCATCACCAGGAGCAAGTTTCAGAGAGTGCAATTCAGCGTAGTCCCAACTGTGCGTACGGTCTGCTCACCGTACGTACGGTGAACAGTACCGTACGTACGGTACCGGCCCTGTGTGCGCGAATTTTGTAGCTGTATCACTTAAAAGAGGATGCGATTTTTGTATCTATCATCAGATTTAGCTTAGATTTTCTGTTAGGATTAGATATAGAGAGAGAAAGTGGGTTAGATCTATATTTCCTTGTATTTTCTCGCATTTTCTCGCACTTTCCTTGTAAACAAACACACATTTATTCTTAATTCAATGAGAAATCTTCAATCACTCTTGCTTACTCTTATGGAATCAAGTAGCTAGACTCCTCTTTGGATGCAATTGTGAAGATCTACCAAGAATCTTCAAGGTCTTCAATGGAGGTATATACACTTCAATGATTCATCTTATGAAATCTTCAAATTCATCTCAATTGTGTTGTAATTCTTTAGAAAACTTAGATTTATAATTACGTTTGGTAATTTCTATGCACAATTCATTGATTGGTATAGGCATTGCACAAATTATGATTTGAACCTAAGATTCTTAGCAATTGATCATTAATTACAATCAATTGAGCATGAATTCCAATTTATATAGTCTAAATCTTCTGAATTAAGGTTCCGTGGAGTGAATCCTTAATTTGAGTTATAGAACCCTCCATTGAGACACTTGTAGAGAATTGGTAGATTTGAACAATTGTATCCAAGCCTCTTTTATTAATTGTCACAAATTTAGCATAATTACTTTCAATTCTAGGTGTAATTAGCATAGTTCAAGTAGTTTACAACATATCACCATCCAAACAATTTTCGGTCTCATTTTTAGTATCATTTCGATTTGCTAAGTAACTCGCTAATTCCCCCCGTTTGTTGTTGGTTTCAACTCGTGCCACGCCTATATTGGGCTCGGTCCTTGGGAGAGAACGATACCGGGCTTTGCCGGTTTTACTTCGATTGGCACCCGTGCTCTTGCGGGGAAAGCTCCAATTCAACGTGTATTTGAGAGAGTGAATCAAGTTTTGGCACCGTTGCCAGGGATCGAAAGCATAAGGCGAACACCAACAGTTGCGGATTGAAGAAGCACTTGGCAAATCGCATATAAGAAAATCCAAAAATAGTAAATAAAGGAGAAAAAGAAAACTAAACAAAACAGCAAAATTGCAAACGGGTGGGAGTTGATCACTCACCCTCGACGGAAGCATCTACGGCTTTGGGCCTTGGTAATCTCTTTCTCCCTTAAGGTGTTTAGATTTTTGGTTCTTTTTGTTTAGTTTGACCTAGGTATAGTTGCATTGCATTTTGTTAGGACTCCTTTTGAGGAGACATTTAGTGGAGATAGGATAGTGTGCTTAATTTGCAAATCGGTGGTACTGCTTTGTATAAGGAGATTGGAGGATCGATTGGTGAACAAGAGAAAAAGCCGTTGTCCGGCAATGCGTGATTGTGTATGATGTGTTGTATGACCTGGACGGTTTATTATTTGTTGCATTCATCATCGCATGCCACATTTCATTAGGGACATTCATAACCGACTTATGAGGCTTGAGAGTGAGAGTAGTTCATCACCACCCACACCTGGCCTTTTATTAGTTGTGGACCTAGGATTTCTTCCTATGGCTAACATGAATGACCAAGGTTTACCTAACGTCTTCCACCCGAATCTTAATGCCGCACCGAATGCACCCAACCCACAAGTCCATCCTAATCTTTAGCCCATTCCACCGGGGGTAGATCATAATGTAGGGGGTGACGATGATATGGAGAGAGGGAGCAACCATGGTGACATGGCTGCCCCCTATCAACGGACCTTACGAGACTACTTGAACCCTCCACGCCAAGCACTAACTTCTTGCATAGTATTCCCGCCACATTACACTTCCCTTAACATTCGGCCGGGAAGCATGCAAATGCTTCCCCAATTTCACGGAATGGATTCGGAACAACCGTATGACTTCATAAAAGAGTTTGAGGATGCATGCTCCCTTATCATGGATAATTGATGCCCGAGAGAGGTCTTCTTGTTAAAACTCTTCCCTTTTTGCTTAAAAGATAAGGCTAAACTTTGGTTTAATTCGTTGAGGCCTATGTCTATTCACTCATGGAATGTTCTCCAAGGGGAGTTTTTAAAGAAGTTCTTTCTCGAAAACCGAACCGAGAGCATCCGGAGACAAATTTCCCAATTCTCTCCCATGATGGGGGAAACATTCTTTCAATGTTGGGAGAGGTTTAAGGACCTCTTGAACACGTGTCCTCACCATGGGTTTGCCGATTGGCACATCATCAACACTTTCTATTCGTCTCTAACCCCCCAACTTAAACATTTGATTGAGTCAATGTGTGCGGGGACATTCCTTGACAAACAACCCCATGAAGCCTATGAATACTTTGATAGTTTAGCAAACAAGGCTAAGGATTGGGCACTCACTGGGACTCAAAATCCCGAGGGTCGTTCCGTACAACAAGGGGTAGGGAGATATCAATTGAAAGATGTTGATGATGTGAGTGCTAGAGTGACCACTTTGACTAAGAAATTAGAGGCTTTAGAAAGGAAAAAGGTGTTAGCCGTCGAGAGTGAGATAAGAAAAGAGACTTGTTGCATAGTTTGTGATACCACCGACCACGACACATCTTCATGTCCCATCATTCCGGGGGTGAAAGAAGCATTGCATGGCCAAGTCAATGCGATTGGCCAATTTCAAAGAGGAGGGGGTAACCCTTACTCTAACACTTATAATCCGGGATGGCGGGATCACCCTAATTTTGGGTGGAGGAATGAGGGGGGTTCAAACTCCCAATCTTATCAAGGAGGGTATCAAAACCCTCAACACTATTCCACTCCCATTCCCCCATTCCAAGCACCTCAACCTCAAGTCTACCAATCCCAACCCATGGCACAACTTCCAAATCAACCCAAACCGTACCAACCTCCTCATAGGAAACCCGTGGAAGATAACTTTTATCAATTATCCAATGATGTGAGGGGGGTTAACGCAAGGGTAGATAAGCAAGATAAGGTATTGGATCAACATACTAGGATGCTTGAGGATATTCAAAAGCAAATGTCGACATTGACACAAGCTTTGACCCAAAATGTCCCGGGGAGATTCCCGGCCCAACCTCAACCCAATCCGGTGGTGAGTCAAGTACACATTACCGAGGGTGGTATGGACCCTCAAACAAGCCATGAACAAGTACAAGCCATCACCACTCTTAGAAGCAGTAAAGTCATTGATAAAACCATTCCATCAAAGGATGTAGCTTCTAAGTCGTGTGTTGACCAAGAGGGGAAGGGTAAGGCAAAGGAAGGTGAGAAAGAGGAACAATTGAGAGAGGAAGGAAAGAGTGATGAGCATCACATGAAGGAGTCCGTTATTACTCCTTTTGAGATTCCAAATGAGACCAATAGGGATAAGAGGAGGGATATGTTGAGACATGCCCCTTTTCCTCAATGGTTGACCAAATCGGAAAATGAACTTCTAAATGCTGAAATTTATGAAGTGCTTAAGCAAGTAAAGGTCAACATCCCTATTTTAGATGCCATTAAGCAAATTCCATCATACGCCAAGTTCTTAAAAGATTTATGTACTTTCAAGAGAAAGCTACATGTCAAGGAAACAGCTATGATGAATGAAAATCAAAGTGCAATCTTGGAATGCAAGATTGTTCCGAAATTCAAGGACCTCGGGTGTCCTACCATTTCTTGCACTATCGGGGGCACTAGGATAGACCGCGCTTTGTTAGACTTAGGGTCTAGCGTTAATCTTCTCCCATTTTCGGTGTATAAGGAACTTGGTCTAGGGGAGTTGCAACCTACCCGAGTCACTTTGCAATTAGCGGATAGGTCTATCAATGTGCCTAGAGGTATCATTGAGGATGTGCTCATCCAAATTGATAACTTCTATTTTCCTGTGGATTTCATAGTATTGGACACTCAACCCGTGGATAGTTGCATAGCTCACAACCAAATCCCCGTCATCTTAGGGAGACCTTTCCTAGCCACTTCCAATGCCATCATCCATTGTAGGAATGGGTTAGTGAAGCTTTCATTTCGTAACATTACATTCGAATTGAATATCTTTTCAGTTACCAAACAACCGGGCGAGTGTGAGGATATCCGGGAGGTTAATATTGTCGAGACCATAGTGCAAGATCATTTTGAGAATGAGTTCTTTGAGGACTCATTGGAGAAGGCGTTGTTGAGGAGTGAGCCTCATGAGGCTTTGGATTGTCAAGATAAGGCTTTAGGAGAAGTTTCATCTCTAGGTCATGAGAGGGCCCAATGCATGCATGTGGGACAATGGATCCCTTCCTTTAAACCTCTCCAACCTAGTGATACAAAACCGATTCCATCGGAGGCCAAGCCTCCCACTCCCGATAGGAAACCATTACCAACAACCTTGAAATATGCATTCTTAGGTGATGGTGAGTCATACCCCGTTGTCATTTCCTCCACCCTATCTTCGAGCCAAGAAGAGAGTTTGATAGATTTGCTCAAATACCATAGAAAGGCTATAGGGTGGACCATTGCCAACTTCCATGGTATTAGTCCTCTTTTATGCACACATTGTATTTTCTTAGAAGAGGGGGCTAAAGCCGTGCGTCAAATACAACGGAGGTTAAACCCCAACATGAAGGAAGTGGTGAAGGGGGAGGTGTTAAAACTGCTTGATGTGGGTATCATTTACCCCATCTCCGATTCTAAGTGGGTAAGCCCTACCCAAGTAGTGCCAAAGAAATCTGGTGTCACGGTAATCAAGAATGAGAAGAATGAGTTAGTTCCCACCCGTATCCAAACCGGGTGGCGTATGTGTATTGACTATCACCGCCTCAATGCCATGACCCGAAAGGATCATTTTCCCTTGCCATTCCTTGACCAAGTGCTTGAGAGGGTATCCGGAAAAGCTTTCTATTGCTTTCTTGATGGCTATTTCGGGTACAATCAGATTGAGATTGCTTTGGAAGATCAATCCATGACCACCTTTACATGTCCCTTTGGTACTTATGCATACTGACGCATGCCCTTTGGCTTGTGCAATGCACCGGCCACTTTTCAAAGGTGTATGATGAGTATTTTTAGTGACATGGTGGAGCACATTGTGGAAGTGTTCATGGATGACTTCTCGGTTTATGGAGACACCTTTGAGAGATGTCTTACCAATTTAGGTAAGGTGTTGGAGAGATGTGAGGAGAGTAACCTAGAACTTAATTAGGAAAAATGTCATTTTATGGTTACTAGCGGAATTGTGTTAGGACACATTGTGTCTTCTAAAGGGATAGAGGTAGATAAGGCTAAGATTGATTTAATTCAAAAACTACCTCCTCCCACTTGTGTCAAGGATGTGCATTCATTCCTTGGGCATGCCAGTTTCTACCAGCGCTTTATTGAGGGATTTAGTGCGATAGCTAGGCCCATGTGTCAACTCTTGTCCCTTGACGTACCATTTGAATGGACTCCATCGTGTCAACAAGCCTTTGATGTTTTGAAAAAGTCCTTAACTTCCACCCCGATCTTACGTGCACCTGATTGGTCACACCCTTTTGAGCTTATGTGTGATGCGAGTGACTATGCTATGGGGGCTGTTTTGGGACAACGAGTTGACAAGAAGCCTTATGTCATTTACTATGCTTCTAAAACCCTCAATGATGCCCAAGTCAACTACACCACCACTAAAAAGGAACTTCTTGCGGTAGTTTTTGCATTGGACAAGTTTCGATCTTACTTGATAGGGTCTTTAGTCATCATTTACACCGATCATGCGGCCCTTAAATATCTTCTCACTAAACCCGATGCAAAACCCCGCCTCATTCGGTGGATTCTATTGCCCCAAGAATTTCATATAGAAATGCGAGATAAAAAAGGGATAGAAAACGTAGTTGCAGATCACTTGTCTCGGCTTCCCCTTGATAGGAAAGCCACCGACCCAACCCCTATCAATGAACATTTCCCGGATGAGCAAATTTTGCATGTGCAATCTTTGAAGAAAGCTTCCCCACCATGGTTCGCAGATATTGCCAATTACCTTGCGACCGGTGAGGTTCCATCCCATTGGTCATCCATTGATAGACGCAAATTTTTTCGGAATGTGCGTTACTTTTCATGGGATGATCCTCACCTTTTCAAATATTGTCCGGATCAAATAATCTGATGTTGTGTGCCTAACCATGAATTCAAGCAAGTCATGGAGTTTTGTCACTCCCAAGCTTGCGGAGGACATTTCTCCTCCAAAAAGATCACCGCCAAAATTCTTCAATGCGGCCTTTATTGGCCAACCATGTTTAGGGATGTGCATGCATTTTTCCTTGCATGTGATAGGTGCCAAAGATTAGGAACTCTCACAAAGCGTCACATGATGTCCCTTCAGCCCATTACCATATTAGAGATCTTTGATTGTTGGGGAATCAACTTCATGGGTCCTTTTACCAATTCTTTTGGTTTCCTTTACATCTTGGTGGCGGTAGATTATGTGTCTAAATGGATAGAGGCCATTGCCTCTCAGAATAATGACCATCAAGTGGTGGTTCATTTTTTGAAAGAAAATATTTTCTCACGATATGGAATGCCCCGAGCCATCATTAGTGATGGTGGCTCACACTTTTGCAATAAGCCATTTGCATTTTTGTTGAAAAAGTACGGTGTGGTTCATAAGGTCGGTCTACCTTACCACCCGCAAACCCAAGGGCAAGTCAAGTTAGCCAATAGGGAGATTAAGAGAATCCTTGAAAAAACTGTCAACCTTAGTAGGAAGGATTGGTCCCTTAGGCTAACCGATACATTGTGGGCCTACCGCACGGGCTTCAAAACTGTGCTCGACGCATCCCTATATCGGCTTGTGTATGGGAAAGTGTGCCACCTCCCGGTGAAAATTTAGCACAAGGCCTATTGGGCCATACGGCAATGCAATGAGGATAGTGAGGCCGTAGGAGCCCACCGGAAGCTTCAATTGAATGAACTCGATGAACTTCGTAATGATGCCTTTGAAAATGCTAAGATTGCTAAGGCGCGCATGAAGCGGTTCCATGACCAACATATTCTTCGCAAATCATTTAAAGTTGGTCAAAAGGTGCTACTTTATGACTCGCGCCTTCATTTATTTCCGGGCAAGTTACGGAGTAAATGGGTGGGTCCCTACATTGTTACTGACATCTTCCCCCATGGAGCCATAGAAGTAAAAAATCTTACCAATGGGGCGGCCTTCAAGGTGAATGGCCAAAGATTGAAGCCTTACTTTGAGACCTTCCAAGGAGAAGTGGAGTGTGTGGATCTCATTGATCCACCACCGTTTGATTGATGATGATCTTTGCCCTAATCTTTAGGAGTAGGAGTAGCTTAGACCAATTTTTCTTAGCTTTCTTTATTTGTTTCTAGTTTGGTAACTCACATGGTGTTAGGAATAGGATTCTTTCGTAGAGCCATTTAGCCTAGTTTTTAGTTGAGTTTGTAGTAGTTTGTTTGTTTTTCATTTTTAGGTTGGTTTGGGAGTAGGAATCAGTTGTTTTGTGGGCCTATCCTTGTGTTGTTGGGGAGAATCATTTCAATTGATTGAGTGCAGGGAATCTTCCAGCTGCCTTGTACATTCCTTACATCATCCTTGATGCTTTCCATGTGATCTCTTGGGTGTATAAGAGAAGGGACCTCCGCTCTCATTTCCTTGCCTTCACCTCTCACATTATTCAGCCCCATTTGTGCATTTGTACTCTTTGTCTTAGCCTTCTCCATGGCTTCCAAGGACTCTTCCAAGGCTAGTGAAAAGGCTCCCCAAGCCTCGTAATCCGATGAGATGGAAGACCCGGACTATGTCGCGTTCATGCAAGCCTACACGTGTACCACTTTATCCCGCCTTCCTTGGACGATGTCGTCACGGTTGCTTGTTTGGTGGCTTCTCGCCTCCTTAATGAGCCACCCCCTTCATCTTCCGGCACAACCAAGAAGGACGCCGCGTCGTCTTCCGGGTCCACCACTTCCAAGAAATAGGCTTGAGTAACTCACCCAGGTGGTAGTTTTCATTGTAGGTTGTTGTGTCTAGGACCCTTTCTATAGGAGTCCTCTATCTTTCATTTCTATGTTGCTTGAGCCACCCTTGGCTTTGTAATGCTTGGTTTCTATCTTTAATGAAATAATGGGTTGCCTTAATTCATGTTTTTGCGGCTTAGTGTGTGACATTGAGGACAATGCATCGTTCTATGTGGGGGGTGAGGGTAGATTGCAGGGCATTCTCCCCTGTTCTGATTGTTTTGGGCCCATTCTTGGCTTGGTTTCTCTATTTCTGTACAGAGTAGGCTAATTTTTTTGAATCTGTAGATTTTTCCTTCATAGTGTACGAACGGTGGTACCCCATTTCGTGCGCTGACGTGGCATGTTCCTATTGTGGCTGATCTGTGCATTTTCCTTCATGACCGTACGTACGCTGGATTAGTGCGTACGTACGGTACCGCTAGCCCCTCCGTGCGTCTGCTAGCCAGCCGGCACCGTACGTACGCACTAATCCACCGTACGTACGGTGCCCCCCCATTTCTATATAAACCTCCATTTTTAAAAACGTAACTCATTTCTAGAACTGAGTCAACTCAGAGCTGACTCGGTGAGGGAGAGTGAGGGAGTGTCCGAGAGTGTAGCAGAGCCCTGCCGGATCTCAGCCGTGGTCTTCATTGCCCATGCCCGTCATTTGTCCACTCTTAGGTATTCTTTTTGAGCCTTTTCTTTTCATTTCCTTTACTTTCTTTAGTAGCTTATTTTAGTTTCGTAGTTTCAGCCTTTAGCATAGATGGCTCCGCGGACCAAGAAGGTCCGTAGAGTTCCTGTGGCCTTTGATGCCTCCCGGTTTGTTGACAGGAAGGCACAACAGAGATTTGACCAGATTTTCAGTAAGAGGGGCCCGGTGCAGGAGAGAGCGATGACTCTCGAGCACTTCATGGGTGAGCCCTATCTTTGGAGAGAGATGTTTGAGAGCCGAGGGTGGGTGAGATTAGCACAGTATAGTGGTTGGCATAGGATGGGTTTGGTCGCTGAGTTGATGGCTAACATCCGAGCATTGTCGGATGTTGCCGGAGATGAGTGTGTTGTTTCCACTGTTAGGGGTAAGACCATCACCATTACCCCAACCACCTTTGCGGAGTTCTTCGGTCTACCCCGGGTTTATGACCCAGCTTTGAGTTGGCCTCAGCAGGGTGAGGTAGAGCATGATGTCATGGCAGCAGAGATTTGTGCACCCGGTACCCAGTGGATTTCTTCTCATATTGAGAAGAAATTCCTTGCTCCAAGATACGCATCGATGTTCGTTTTTACCTGCGGGTCGATCTTTCCGTTAGGGTGACGAGGAGAGGTGGGCAGGCGTAGAGGCCAGTTACTTTATGCCCTGGGGACGGGTAGGAGTATTGATCTTCCCCGATATATGTTCGGCGCTTTCTATGAGTCTGCGGCTTCGACGAAGCCGCAGGGGGCGCTACCATTTCCGGGGATGATGACTGAGTTGATTATGCGCGCTGGAGTGGCAGCCCCAGTCGATGATCCTTTAGCTCCGATAGCTTCACCCATCACCCTGTCCACTCAGAACAGGGCGGCGGGTCAGTTAGCGGGTATTCAGAGGCGGGCCGAGGCATTGGTTCAGGCCCAGCAGAGAGCACAGCAGCAGCAGGCCCCCGCAGAGGGAAAACAGGTTCTAGGAGAGCAGCAGCAGCCTCAGACTGAGAGCGAGCCACAGCCAGCTCAGGCGAGTCCTATGTTTCAGGTAGTGGCCCAGATTATTGACCAGCAGAGTTCGCACATTGAGAGGCAGACTGCAGCCATCCAGGCGATGCAGCAGTCGGTTAATGGACTTCAGGCCGCCCATTCGGAGCTTAGTCAGAGGTGTGTGACTCTCGAGACTGCACACACAGCACAGATTACTACTGTGCAGACAGTTTTGGGTGCCCAGATAGCAGAGCTCCAGGCCTCTCAATCCAGGTTCCAAGAGGAGGTTCGACAGGAGTAGGCGAGACAGAGTCAGATGTTGACCGATATTTTGTCCAGACTTCCACAGGATGAGGAGACCGATTTCCCCGATTTAGCTGTTGGTGCTACTGATCTTACATCTCTAGGGGAGCATGACTTTCAGGATGATGATGAGTTTGGACTTACGCAGGGCAGAGTTTAGATAGCATCATATGCATAGTATCATTTGTATAGCATCTCATGTACATCCCATGTATACATTTTGTTCATTGATGTATCTGAAACTCTGCAGCATTTTGATGTAGTTCATTTCAGTTTTATATGAGTATATACCTGTTTTGAGCTTACATAATATATTTCTTTTAGTGGATGTCGATCTCTTGTATAGACAGGTTCTTTTTCAGATATGATTTAGTGGATACTTTATCTTTGTCTATCACATGGTGGTAAGAGGTTGACAGTATTGTATGGCTTCTCTCATTATGTATTTTCCATTGCTAGCATCCATGAGTGGTATGTTGATTGACCTTTATTATTCATAGTGGATGTGTTGACTTTTGGTTTCCGAGTACCATGACATAACTTGAGAGAGTGCTATTTGAGATGAGAAGAGAGGAACATGTGCTTTTATTTTGCTAAGATTGATGCATTATCTCTCTATACTTAATTTCTTTATGGATTGTGCTTCAATCATGCTTAAGTAGAGGGGATCACCTTATTGTGCACAATTATGATGACGAGCATGTTCATCTTTACATTAGTGGAGATTATTTCTCTGTGAGCTTTAGAGCATTTATCGCCTTTTTAAGCGTTTACATTTACTCAAGGATAAATTCTTCGCCCTCATTTAGTTCAATAGCTTCATTATGCTTATATTTGGTTCATGAGTAGAGTTTTGATCTTAATATTGACACTTATATTCTATGAAATGCTTCGATTGTACGACTTTGGAAATGATCCTATACTATATTCTTCTTGATAGCCATTAGCCTTCTATTGCCAAACCATACATTTCCCTTGACCCTTGTTAACCTTTTGTTGTTATCATTTGAAAAACAAATGCAAAGTAACTTCTTCTCTTGTATCACAAAGGGACGCCTATGTGAGAAAAGAAAGTGGTGCTTCCTTGAGTTGAAAAAGAGAGAGAGAGAGAGAGAGAGAGAGAGAGAGGGAGATCAATTTGGGAATTTCAATACGAAAAGTGCATTTTGAAGTATATATAAAAAGAATAAGTAAAAAAAAAAAAAAAAGGAGAAGGATGAAAGAAAAGAGAAGAAAAAGAAGAATGGAAAAGGGAGTTCTATAAGAAAAGAAAAAAAAAAGAGAAAAAAAAGAGAAAAATGAAAGAAAAAAAAAAAAAAACGAAGAAAAGAGAGTTGATATGAAGGTATTTCGAGTAAGGGCAATGAGTAGAGAAGAGTGTATCAAATGATTCAAAAGGGGAAGAGTTGTAGTTGCTTTGAATTTACCATTTCATGTCTTGATCACACATGTTATGACCTTTTACTATCTCTTTACCCTCGCCTCTCACCTCTTCTACATTGCTATTTTCACCTTTACATGAATTGGTGATCCAAGTTGTGTTTGATTGAAGTTTTCAATAGAATATAAGCCTATGTTGTCAATTTCTTTGAATCAATACTTAACTTTGAATATTCTTTCATGGAGTTATGCTAATGTCGATACACTTCTATCTTGTCGGTCTTTGTATTCGGTATGTTCACTTGATGTGCCTCTTTACATTTACTCTATTGTTGAACATACCATTGTGAGAACCATGTGGGTCTTTTAATTGAGAGTGTATTCCTAGTGAGGTTTGGATCAAAGCTTTAAAAGATGGATTTATGTTTAGAGATGTTTCGAATGGAACTTTTCATCATAATATTTCACACTCACTTAAACCTCTCTTTTGCATGGCGTGTGGCATGATCTTATAAGTATTGAGAAGTGAGAGTGAAATGCATTGATTGAGACTTGATTAGTGGTTGTTCCTTAATCTCATCTAAATGTTGCAACTCATAAAAGGATGTTTGTGGGTATCATCACTGTAAGCCCTCACGAGACACCACTCGTCCACTAGGGGTAACCTAGGGGTTCAAAGGCTTGATGCATATGCTAAATGCATCCGGGACTCCCCCGAAAGTGGAGATTATCTTCATTATATATATTCTTATTTTATTTCTTGCGTTTTTGCTAGGGAGCAAAACTAGGTGGGGGGTGGTAATTACACTCTAAAAAGTGCAATCTAAAGTCCCTAAATAGTTGTTGTTAGTCCAATTAGGTTGTATATATGTTCTATTTTAGCATAATAAATGTCTTAATGAGTGATGATGGGTTGTGTGCAGGAAAATGGGCGAAAAGTGGAGCAAAAAGGCCAAGTTATGCAGATATTGTACGTACGGTAGGAGACACTGTACGTATAGTGGTCCACCCGTACGTACGGTATGTCCAACCGTACGCACGCCCACAGTTCTAGACCCAACTTCAGAGGATGGCATTTAGCGTAGGGCTAACCGTACGTACGGTGGCCCAACCGTACGTACGGTATGTCCCACCGTACGTACGCCTGCATCACCAGGAGCAAACTTCAGAGAGTACAATTCAGCGTAGTCCCAACCGTACGTACGGTCTGCTCATCGTACGTACGGTGAACAGTACCGTACATATGGTACCGGCCCTATGTGCACGAATTTTGCAGCTGTATCACTTAAAAAAGGACGCGATTTTTGTATCTATCATCAGATTTAGCTTAGATTTTCTGTTAGGATTAGATATAGAGAGAGAAAGTGTGTTAGATCTATATTTCCTTGTATTTTCTCGCATTTTCTCGCACTTTCCTTGTAAACAAACACCCGTTTCTTCTTAATTCAATGAGAAATCTTCAATCACTCTTGCTTACTCTTATGGAATCAAGTAGCTAGACTCTTCCTTGGATGCAATTGTGAAGATCTACCAAGAATCTTCAAGGTCTTCAATGGAGGTATATACACTTCAATGATTCATCTTATGAAATCTTTAAATTCATCTCAATTGTGTTGTAATTCTTTAGAAAACTTAGATTTATAATTACATTTGGTAATTTCTATGCACAATTCATTGATTGGTATAGGCATTGCACAAATTATGATTTGAACCTAAGATTCTTAGCAATTGATCATTAATTACAATCAATTGAGCATGAATTCCAACTTATATAGTCTAAATCTTCTGAATTAAGGTTCCGTGGAGTGAATCCTTAATTTGAGTTATAGAACCCTCCATTGAGACACTTGTAGAGAATTGGTAGATTTGAACAATTGTATCCAAGCCTCTTTTATTAATTGTCACAAATTTAGCATAATTACTTTCAATTCTAGGTGTAATTAGCATAGTTCAAGTAGTTTACAACATATCACCATCCAAACAATTTTCGGTTTCATTTTTAGTATCATTTCGATTTGCTAAGTAACTCACTAATTTCCCCCGTTTGTTGTTGGTTTCAACTCGTGCCACACCTATATTGGGCTCGGTCCTTGGGAGAGAACGATATCGGGCTTTGCCGGTTTTACTTCAATTGACACCCGTGCTCTTACAGGAAAAGCTCCAATTCAACGTGTATTTGCCGAAGCTTTGATATTGGATATTGTTTGAGATTAACCTCTTTACCTTCTCCAATATCTAACCTGCAATAAGTACAATTAAAAAGGATTTCAGCCTCTGACTTGACCTGGCAAAGAGATTAAAAAAAATTCTAAAAAGCAAGTAAATTCAGCAAAAAAAAAAAAAAAAGAGATCAAAGTAGAAACCAGAGCAGGTCAAATAGAAATCTGTAAGCTAGAGAAACACAAGCAGAAACAATTGAACGTCAATAAAATTTTGAAAAAAAAAAACACTAAAATTTGAAAAAGAAACGAAACAGAGTAGACAAAAACGGTCTAGTTTTCTTTAGTCGAGGCTAGGGTTTTGGGCTTCCAACTTAAAAGAGGGTTTTGAAAAAAAAAAACACTAAAATTTGGAAAAGAAATGAAACAGAGTAGACAAAAACGGCCTAGTTTTCTTTAGTCGAGGCTAGCGTTTTGGGCTTCCAACTTAAAAGAGGGAAAAGGATTCAGTGCTAGTCGAGGGCGAAGGAGGCGGCAGCGCTGGTAGAGGGCATAGGTAGTGGCGGCGCTAGTGGAGGGCGAAGGAGGAGGCGGCGGCATTGGTGAAAGGGGCAGGCGGCAGCAGCCTGGTGAAGAGTGAAGGAAAACTTGCATGTGAGAGAGAGAGAGAGAGAGAGAGTAGAGGTCTAGGGCTTTGACCGAGAGAGGAACAAATGAGTGGGAAGAGGGAAGAGGGAAGAGGGAAAGAGGGAATCATCGACTGATTCTAGGGGGGTTTTTTTTTTTTTTTTTTTTTTTTTGCTAAATTGATTTTAGGCCTTGGTAGAGGGGAAAAGAGAGAAAGGGTGGGGGGGTGGGGGGGGGGGGGGGGGGGGGGGGGGGGGGGGTGGGTGGGTGGTGGGGTGGGTGGGGGGGGGGGTGGGGGTTGTGGGGGGTGGGGGGGGTGGTGGGGGGGGGGGGGGGGGGGGGGGGGGTGTGGGGGGGGTGGGGGTGGGGGTGGGGGGGGGGGGGTGGGGGGTAGAGGGGGGGGGGGGGGGGGGGGGGGGGAAATCATTTTGGAAATGAAACTATGTCATTAAATACTATTTGCGACGGCACCACCTCGTCGCAAATACATCATCGCATAAAAGGAGTCGGATTTAACTAGACCAAACAACGCCGTTTTATACCTTTTTTTTTTTACGGCAAGATTGCTGTCACAAATAGTATTTTTTACATCGGGAAGATTGCCATCACGAATAATAGAGCATTTGCGATGGCAAAGACAGCCATCGCAAATACTCCGTCGCAAATGCCCTCTTTTCTTTGTAGTGAAAATGACGTTCACTTTCCCTTGGTTTATGCTTGTATTTCCTAGTGAAAATCACCTTCACTTTTTTTGAGTGAAAATGACGTGTATTGCCGTGCATCTTCTTCTTCTTTTTCCTTACATGAGTAAGCTTGTCCAAATGCTTGTGATTTGCATTGATGATTCCAATCGCAGTTTGACACTTATGGTTCCAATTACCAGTGATTGAAGTATTACAATAAGTATAGGGACTTCAATAGTAGAGTTTAGTTGGTCATCAGTGTTTACCAATAATGTTCAGTCAGTCATTTTACTGAGTTTTCTCTTTTTAAAATGATTAGTCTGAATTTAGTCATATCATTCTGATATCGTGTATTTTTTTTAATTTGTGTTGCATTACTCCCATATGATGATGGAAAGGGAAGATAATTTTTTTGGTTTTGATTCCTAGGTGCAGTGAATGCAAAATGGTAATACTAATACCATTCACATAGCATTGCCACTAAGCAAGGACGCCTTTCCTTCAAATCATTTTCATGGTCAAAAGTTAGAGAGAAAAAAAAAAAAAAAAAAGAGAGAGAGATGGTATTACCCTTTAGTTGTAGAAACGATATTATGTGGGTCATTGCTTTAGGTACTAAAGAAAACTCTTTGTCCCACAATGCAACTCAAAGTAAGATTTGTCGTCCTCCCTTGATAGGTAACATTTACAAAGTTTATACAAAAGGGTAACATTTACAAAGTAAGATTTATACTAAAGTTTTATTCTAATAATAAAAAAAAAAAATTGGATGATGTGACTCAGTAGTCTACTTTCATCCTGCAAAACAATTTTATCCTTTTTTTTTTTAACCTTGAATGATAACTTTCATTTTCAAAATAAAATAAGTAGTTTTTATGATAAAAATATCATCGTGAAATCATTGTGATGAAATTTTTTATATGAGAATAATATTTTTTGAAAAAAAAGAAAATCTTTTTGAAGATTCAAGAAGACCACATAAACGTGGAGACCTTCCTATGCCCTTCACTCCATCTTGCGGACAAAAAATTCCTAGCATCCAAGTCCAGTTGGTCTCTTGGACCCTAGCGCCCAAAACTCCCGTCGATCCACTTTCCAATTTCCAGGTGGTACCATCTAGTTGTTCGTAAGGTCACCTTCCAACGTCCATCTTTGAAATTTCTTCTTTTTTGTGTGGTCTTTGTTGACTGGCTGATTGAAGGAATGACAAGATTTTTCCGAGGAGAGAGCGCAAAATTAATTGGTTTGATGATTCTAAACACCACACCGAAGTCATTCCTTACTGCAACAAGCTTGCGTTATTTATTGTCATGAGTCATTCCTATCATGACTCATGACAATAACAGATTGAACTCATATTTGTGGCTTCTAATGCATGCGGAACATGCCATTTGACTCAGTCTGCACTATGCACCAAAGGTCCATTAAGTGATCGGTGCTTTCATTGGAATTTGGAATTCTCATGGAAATTTCTGTACAAATTTTATATAAGAATAGTATTTTTTTTTTTTTTTTGTGCAAAGTTCAAACTAGTCAAATGGTAAGCATTGATAATTTTGTAATTAAAAGTCATTATAGTGGTTCTGTTTCGCGAGATAAGATAAGATGGAATATAATCTCGGGACAATAGTTTTGGGATTACTAATCCATCATAGGATAGATTATCATTTAGGCTCTAAACTATATTAGTTATTCCAACTCTAATCTAGGATTATGTAGTACCATATATGTGGGATAAAAACTCCTTCCGCCTCAGTTATCCCCAACCCTCATTCGTAGAAGTAAATGCAAGATAAGGCTAGAGACGACACGAGATTAACTACACGATCCCGCCCGACCATATATACAAAACAAACATGGCCTAAACAAACATAGTCTTCCCCATCTCTTTTCTTCTTTGAAAACCATTCCACCCTTATTTCCCCTCCATGGCCAAAACAACCCCAAAGCTTCCCTCCACGATCTTCACCATTTTCTTTTTCTCACTCCTCATTGCCGGAAAATCTGAGCAATTCTCTAGAAACTTGTCTCAGAAAAAACTCGGGCTTAAAAGAGAGAAGCTCAGCCACCTCCACTTCTACTTCCATGACATAGTCAGCGGTAGAAACCCTACTGCCGTCCGAGTTGCAGAAGCTGCCATGACAAACACGTCGCCGACCAAATTCGGCGCGGTGGTGGTGTTCGACGACCCTTTGACCATAATGCCTGAATTGAGCTCAAAACAAATCGGAAGAGCACAAGGAATCTACGCTTTTGCATCACAGACTGAATTGGCTTTTCTGATGGTTCTCAACTTTGCCTTCACGGAAGGGATGTATAACGGCAGCAATCTTAGTATTCTGGGGAGAAATACTGTGCTGTCGAAAGTGAGAGAGTTGCCGATCGTCGGAGGGAGCGGACTTTTCCGGTTCGCGCGTGGTTATGCACACGAGAAGACTCACTGGCTTAACTTCACGACCGGTGATGCTGTTGCGGAGTACAATGTCTATGTCCTCCATTATTAACCTCTTGTTTTTGCTTTCCAAGTCGTGTGGAGTAGTAATGTTATATGTAACCTTATTTTTCATCTCGTTTTTTGTTTTTACGGCTAGATACAAGACAGTGAAGTTTTCATAAATAAATACGCGTGCAATTGTTTATAATGAGAAAATAAAGTGAAAAATAAAATTATACCTACCATTTTCCTTACTATGGATTTGTATTATGCTTTGCGAGGTTCAAGAGCATTTTGGGTTGGTTTTTTTTTTATTATTATTATTTTGAGTTGGTTGAAAATGATGTTTTTAGTCTAAGCTACAAAGAATATAAACGGGAAGTCTCAATAAATGGCTCCAATGACCAATCGATGAGCTGAATGGTGTTTTATTGATTTCAATCCCTTCTGCAAAATGCTAAATAAAGCTGAAATCTCAGGTCAAGTCATTGATCACTTTCCGTTGATTTATGTTAACATTTCCTACTGAAAATGACGTTCACTTTCCCTTGGTTTATGCTTGTATTTCCTAGTGAAAATGACCTTCACTTTTTTTGAGTGAAAATGACGTGTATTGCCATGCCTCGTCTTCTTCCTTTTCCTTTTTTTTTTTATTTTTTTTCTTGTTTCAACATTGGTACGTTCCTGTGTGTTGATGGACTTATTGGTCCATTTGTTTCAAGATTGTTAAAGTTGGAAGAATGATATCCTCTTATGTATGTAAGAAATGACAAAAGAAAACGAGCGGTGTAATCTTTTTTCAACGAGTGCAGGTGAGACGTGTCACTACAAATCGATTTCCAGTTTTAGGTATAAGAAAAATTTTATTCTTACAACATTTTTATAAAAAAAAAAAAAAAACTCTACTCTAATAATATAATAGTAGTATTTTTTTAAAAATTGAGTCCAAATAGCTGGTGTTCTGATATAAAATGAAATAGCTACAAGCCACTCTATTACTCTATTTCTATTGCATTACTGTATATCTAAATTTCAAACCCATAGAACTTTTATACTGTAAATCTAAGTTTAGAAGCGTGTGAATGCATGGCTGCTAAGGATTTTGAATGGTTATATATGAGGTTAGAGTAATAGTTACCAAAATGAAAAGCGAAAACGGAAAATGTTGAGAGAATCAAAAGTGAAAAACACAATAAAAAAATTATAGACAGAAACGAAAAGTGAAAACAATTGAAAAACTTAATAAGAACTTACTAAAAAAAACTTTCATAGAACTTCAAGGCAACCTATGGAAAATTTAGTGAAAACTTTTAAAAAACTTAGGGAAACTTATATAAATATTTTCATAGATAGTTGAAACATAGAAGAAAAAATGTATAAGAATTAATATTCCAAATTTTTGCCGCATTCGCCCTTAGTTTTTCAAAAGTTTCTATTTAGATATCCAGACATATCCTAATCATGCATTTCCAAAACCTTTCCCCAAAATTTTTAAATGAGTTTATTATTTGTATCGGAAGCCAGTTTTCTCGCTTCCCCTTCTAAATAAGTTTTTTGACAAAAATAGGTAAGACAAGATCCATATCTACGTAATTAAATTTTTTTTTTAAACAATAACCATGTGAGTGACCGACTGCTCTATTAAGCTTGCACAGGATCATCATACACAAAATACATATGAACTTTATGAATTTTAAGAATGATCGCTGGCCACGGGACATAGAGCACGATGGTTAGCTGATAGATGCTGGGTCATAAATAGGACTAAGTAGGCTAGAATCTGTATGAACGTTAACTAAAGTTCATAGGAAGCTGGGGTCCTATTTGTGAGTCGGTGGGTCTAAACATGTCCTCAATAATTAGAAAAAATGCATTCTCATATTGGTCCCACATTGCTTTAAGTATTTGCTGATGGTACCAAATCTGCACATCTGTAGCTGAAAAATCACTGGCCTATAATGAATTTTGGATTATTGTTGATCCTGAGATGAGGCGTTTTGCATGCCTTCATGGAATTGTAATGGTAGCAGTATTATTTTGTAGGTGGGATCGGCCTCAATTTGGTTGCTTTTTCTTTCATTATTACTCAATCTAGGCCTGCTCTTTCTTTTTTTCAATTTTTTTTGTTTTGGTATTGTCATGTCTAGGTCACCTTACACACACTCGATTAATTCATTTTTCGATCTGGTTAAAGATAATTCATTCACACAAGAATTAAGGTATCCATAAGGGATAAATCTCTCACAACTTGATCCCGAAGAATTGAAACTGAGTTGCCAATTTGAGTAACACTCCCACTTAACCAATTAGAACATTCTCTCTGATTTAGGCTTGCTCTATCGGTTGAAGTCTTAGAATGCTAAACTTGTGTCAAAAGCATAGACTCATATGGATAGAAGAAATTTCATAAATTACAGAAAAGCAACAAGCGGATTGTCGCTGCTTTATATTCTTCCAATTCTTTAGGTTGAATGTTTGCTTTTGAATCCCTCTTTTACAGCTTTTCGCTTCCCCAATGATAAGGTGCGTGTGATAGATACCCCATGGCCTAAAGAGAAGCTGAGGTCTGGGAACCTTGACCACGATCCAACTGTGAACCCGGGGTTAGGCTTGCCCGGATGCCTTATTTGTTAAGGATGGCAACAGGGCAGTTTCGGTACAAATTTAGCAAAATCCTATCATGCCCCTAAATAAAAAATCTCACCCCACACTCCGTTCTAAACCCATGACGGGTTGAATCTCTCCACCCGCCCCATCCCGCGTAAGTTAATCGAGATTCGAGTTAAAACATGTTCAACTCATATAAAATTTTAAAACAAAATAAAAAATCTCTAAAAATAAAAAATAAAACAAATGATACTATCTCTAATACAATATAAAATTGAGAACGAAAGAACCTAAAATCTAAGAATAAGAAGTAACACTAGAATCCTAATATTTGTTTTATATACTATGGATATTTTGTATAATTAAAAATAATATTAATTATTTAAATATTTCACAATATAATAAGAGTGTGTTCGGGGTGAGATGACCTAAACCCTACCAGTTTCAAACTTGCGTCAGGTTTTACTTTCTTCTCCATACTTTGCCCCTAATCTGTTTACTCATATCTCAAACCCTTCTTATTAAGGCAGGGTGAAATAGGGTTTGGGATTTTTAGCTTCAATTGCCATCCCTACTCATTGTCTCTCTCTTGAACCCTAACGCTGTACTCTCTCTCTCTCTCTCTCTCTCTCTCTCTCTCTCTCTCTCTCTCTCTCTAAATAAATACTTGCATATGTATCTGGCCAACATAAATTATTTGTTACCTAAGATGTTCTTGTAAAGAGTATTTACTGTGGATTTCTGATTTTCTACGTTGCAGCAGGAAAACGATGAATGGACCATCACTTTAGTTCTATATGATGCTACAACTAGGGTAAGTTCTCTGATTCTCATATATATATGTAGAGGGTCAACACTGGATCGTATTGACTCGTCTAGAAGTTCGTCCTTAGAGAGGTTAAAAAAGGTGTCTGGTCAGTAGGGACTCAAAAGTGATGGAGAAGATGGACAGAGGGTGTGACTGGCAGTGCGCAGGGAAGATGGCAGAAGGTTCCAAGAGTGCCTAAGATCACAACTCTCGAATTAGGGTTGTTGGTTCTAGGGTTTTCGTTGGTTCAGCTGGAGAAGAAGATGAAAATCTTTCTCTGAATATAAGAATCTTTCTCTCTTAGCCAATGTATATATGCATATATACACACATGCAAGCATCTTAACGCTTAAGCACCACAATATTGCTCAGCATGCACCAAGTGGCCCAAGGACTGCAAAGATCCTCCCCACTCTGCTCTGCTAGGCCAGACGTGGCCACGTGGCACTGTACCACGAGCTACTCATGGTACTGCACACATACACCGAGGCATATCTCACACCCTAACCAACCAAACCAGGACACGTCCTAATCCCAGTACAATGGGGACTACCAATAACTGTTACCACGATCACTGCCTTGGTCCTCCTCCTGATTATTAGGATAGGTCCTCACCAGGTGCTGCCACGTGGCCCAATGATTTCCTCTCTAATATTCCCACAAGGAGGTTGATTCTCTCTCTCTCTCTCTCTCTCTCTCTCTCTCTCTTACCTTCGAAACTTAAGTATAGGAGAGGGATTTTGGTGTGTGCCATATCTAAAGAGGGCTAAAGGACTCTTAGACCTACTCCTCTTGGACTGGGCTGGAGAAGGCCTAATAGTTCTCAGTCCTTTTATCGTTTGGAGGCCTTACCCATTGATCTATCTTTGATAGTGGGGGAACACACTTCAGAAGCGGCCTAATTATCAATGGACTTAGATGGTGGCTCATACTCTAAGAAAACATCTAGGCTAGCTCACAGGACCATTGAACCATGGTTGATTGAGGACCTATTTTGACTATCTACATTTTGCCCCTTGCACGTGGAAGGCACATGCACCAGGACTTGTATGTGTAATCGAACCAATCGAAAGGTCCTCGTCGTCGTTACTTCTGCGCTCAGCTCCCCATGTTTATCCAAAGACTTTCCCATCCCATTGGCTGAGAACCTGTCACTGGTCTAAGAAGTCTAAGCCGCCATTTTTTACTTTGGGACAAGCTTTCTGTCTCCCCTACATAGTGTCTATTTCGCTGCCCTAGGGGTCACTTCACCTTAATGGGCAGCAGTTTCTAGCGCCAGGCCATTAACTATTGTCACTTTGAATTTTGAAATTCAAACAACTAGCAGGAGAGGGACGGTTCATGAATATGAAAAGTATAGAGGAATAGATGTAGTTATAACTGCTGCTTACTCCAACACCTCTTCTTCCTTTTTCTTGACCTCTCTCTCTCTCTCTTTTCTTCCTTTGCCCTGTCTTTGGTATAATTCAAAGATACAACCACTATGGCGAGGAAGTGCAGAGTAGAAAAATCCATTATTGGTCACGCTGAGTCCTCTGGTGAGGAGTATGCCTCTGGTGGTGAAGATTCCTCTCAATTGCCTCTAAACGATGACTTGATGAGGGGTCCCTATCTTAGGGGCTAGGAGATAAGTTTTGGAAAAGAGTCATCAGCTTCCTTCCTGAGGGAGAAGAATCTTCTGACCTACTTCTTTCCCGACCGGAGGCTTCTTTGGAGCACTGCGATATGATCAGACTAGAGTCTGTCTTTCGGTTTCGGTTGGAGAGGCGGATGTTCCCCACTTGTTCTTTCAGTGTAAGTGCCTCTTATCTCCTACTTTCGGCTGGCTAGAATGGGTGGATGACGTCCTAGCTAACAAAGAGTTGACGGCCCACCTGAAGGTTATAAACACCCCATTTTTGCCCGCTCGGCAATCTCCGGTCTGTCCGAACGCATATTCAAACCAACACATATATATTCAAGTCCAAATCAATTTTCCAGACTCAATCCAATCAATCAATCGCTTTGTGGGCCCGCCGGGCCCAATAGAGACAAAATAACTAAAATGCTCTTAAGGTATTGCTCGGTCTAATTTTAGTTGGCACATCTTCCCAGAGATGGTAAGTCTCCTTTTCAATTTCAAATTCAATTTCAAGTCCAATTCCAATTCAAATTAAATGCGGCACGCCTTTCAAGAAAGTTGATCCATCAGGTAGTAAGACCATCTAGTCCAGCACGTGTTTTGAGAAAACCCTTTGGAACGGTAAGTCCCTTCAAACCCGTCGATTGGGACGGAACCTAATTCCCTGAGATAGTAAAATGATCCACCTTTGGCACCTGCTAGCCCGCCAATGAAGAATGTCCGTTATTCGACACGTCTTTCGAGAAAGTTGATTCCTCAGATGATAAGTCTACCTAGCAACTTCCTAAGATTAGGCAATCTTTGAAATGAATGCACACCATCAAAATGCTTAAAACACTCACAAACATCGCAACCGTCAGAGTGTCAGAAACACTGACAAATTGGTCGACATCAGGAATTGCCAACAAACCCTCGTTGTCATTGGGCTGAACTCGTCTCTTGGCTGTAACACGTTTACCAAATGATGAGATACCTTTGCAAACCAACTCATCATAGACCGTCAGAGTGGTGGAAACACTTAAAACCCAAGTTAACACCAATGCCTACTAGCCCACTCCGGTGAAAAATGACCAAACTGTCCCTTGGGCCTTTCCAGCACGCTTCTCCAGAAAGTACCTAAGTCCTTAGAGCGGCAAGGCCACCTTTCCAAGATTGTCTCAAAGATGATTTGGCATGCTTAAATGCCTTCCAGTCAGTTCCAGATCAATTCCGAGACTATTCGGTCAAAATGACCGTTTTGCCCCTAGGCATCCAAGCGCTTCCAAAAACCACACCGGCTCTGAGTATCAAATTGGTAACCTCCCGGGAGTGCTTCTAATTGTATTCCTGACCTTCTAATACCTTTTCGGATCATTCTGAGTCTATTCTGGCAAATTCGGTGCAAAATGATCATTTTGCCCTTGGTAGGCTGATCGCTTTTTTCAACCACACCGGCTTTGGGTATCAAACTGGCACTCCCTTGGAACACTCTAGATAGTGTTTCTAGCCTTCAAGTCCTCTCATGAGTCATTCCAAGTCTATTCCGGTGGTTTTTTGGTCAAGTTGACCGTTTTGCCCCTAATAGTTCGGTCGACCATCCTGACATGGATTTTTAAGTCCATTACTCCCAAGACACTATTTCAAGTGTTTCTACCCATTTTCGGCCTTTCAGACCATTCCATGCCTTCCAGAACATTCCCAAATCTTTCGGAGTCACTCCCAGTAAAGCTAAGCCAAAAATTGAATGGTAGTCACTAATACAGGCGCCCAAATCTTTTGCATTGCGTATCAAGGGTTGAAAGATACGTTGCTTGCTGAATTAAAACATTTCCTAAGTACTAGTGGCGTTAAGCCAAAAATTGGCCTAAGTGGCGCCAGAAAGAAATTTTGCCTAGCGTCACTACAACAAGCGCTAGGTCAATCTCCTGTCTATAAATATAGAGCCTCTCCCTGAATGAAAAGGGCCAGCAATCTAAGTCCAAAAACTCTATCTCTCTGCATACAGACCTCGAACTCTCTCCAAACCCTAGTTTTCTTAAGCCTCTTCAAACCCTAGCATCCATACACTTAACCCTAGCCTCCATACACTTAACCCTAGCCTATATACACCTCATACACTCATATACAAGCCTCTAACATCTATTGAAGACTGAAGTGCTACAAGTTCGAAGCTTCCAAAGTCCAAAGAAAGCAAAGCAAAACAAAGCAAACAAGATATTAGGTTAGTTTTCTCTTTACATTTATGTAATTCCTCTCTCTCTCTTTTCTCTCCTAACCCACTTGGGTTTTCTTCTATTTTAATCCCCTATCTTCTTCTCCCCCCCCCCCCCCCCTCCTTGCATGCTTGAAACAAGGGTTTTCCCAATTCATGTGTAAGAAGAATGGTTGAAAGTTACCGTGTCGGGGGCTTTCTTCTAATTCAACCTTAGGTCATGTGGATCCGACCCCCTTAATTATGTGGTGAAGCCAACTTTGTATGTTCACGACCCTACTTGCATTGTGCAAATCATGTTCATACATATCTTCAAAAGTGTTTTCAAAAGTTATTTTCAAAACTTGCATCAAAATCATCTTTCAAAACTCGTATTTAAAATCTTGTTTTCAAAATCACACTCCTAGAGTGATTTTAGCCAATTCATGATTAAGGTTGTTTTAGGAAAGTGTTATATTCATTGTGACCATTAAGGTCCATACTTTGGGTGTAAACCCTAACTTTGTTTTTCATTAAAATCACAATCTTAAAGTGATTCTAGCCATTCCATGGTTAGGGTTGTTTTAAGAAGATGTGATATTCAATGTGATCAAATTGGTCTATCCATATTGTTTTCAAAACCACAAACTTAGAATGTTTCTAATCTCTTCACGGTTAGAATTGCTTTAGGAAAGTAAGACATTCAAAGGGTGTTTAAAAAGCTCTTTTCAAACTCCTTTCCAAAAGTTCTTTTCAAAAATTCACTTTTTAAAATCTCTCTTTACGTTTCCTTCCTAGAAACTCCCTTCAAAAGATCGACTTTCCAAAAACTATTTTTCTTGAAGTCCAAGTCAAGCTTTAGATCCCATGGTTAGGAAACCCTAATTTTCTTTCCGAAAAACATGACTTTCTCCTTTGCCTCAAATCAAAGTTTCCCAAAACCATCTTCTACATCAAATCTTAGATTTCCAAAATTCAATCTTTCCAATTCCATGTCAAATCCAATCTTCCAATTTAGGAAACTAGATCAAATCTTCCAATTTCGAAAACCATACCAAATCATCTTTTTTGGAAAGAAAATCTAATATTCAACTTTAGGAAATAGAAACCAAATCTTTCTTAAATTCAAAAATTTCCTAATTCTAATCTTTCTAAATTCTAAAACTTTCTGATTTCAAAACTTTCCTAAGTTCAAACTTTCCAAATTCCAAATCTTTTCAAACTTAAAATCCTTCCAAATTCAAAACTTTCCTAAAATGAAGATTTCTAAATTCAAGGCTTTTCTAAAATGAAACTTTCCTAAAATCAAAACTTTCCTAATTTGGCACTTTTCTAAAATGGAACTTTCCTATTTTGAAACTTTCCTAATCTGAAGATTTCCAAAGCCAATCTTTTTTAAACCTTAAGTTTTTTGTACTCCTTCAAATCAAATAATCAAGCGTTTTCAAATCAAATTAAATTTCTTTTCAAATCTTCCTGAAATCCAACTTTTCCAATTTGAACCTTTCCTAAATCCAACTTTCTAAAATCGAACTTTTCAAATCTAAATCAAATCCTTTCCAATTCAACTACATGTTCCAATCTTAGGTTGCTTCAACCCTAGGATACCTAAATCCTAGTTCAACCCTAACCCTAAAGTTAGAAAGTTTCAACCCTTTTCTAAAACTCTTTTCCAAACCAAGATGGTTTTCCGATTTCAATCCAAGTCCAAAATGTTTTTGAAACTAAACTCAATCTTTCCAAATCGAAGTCAATTCTAAGTCTAAATTCTATTTCAAATCAAATTTCAATCTCCAAATCTTCTATTCTAAGTTTAAATCAAACTCTTTTTTAATAAAATCTTTTTAAAACCTCAAAGTGTCTATTTTCAATCAAAATCTTGTCCAAACTACGACTGACCTGATTCTCAAAAAGCTATACGTAGGCAACCCTCGTAGGTGCGGTCACAATCTTTTTTAAGTTTTCAATCCCATAACCATTGTTTAAACTTCCAATTCCATGATCCATGTCAAGTTTTTAATTTTAAAATCTATTTTCAAATCTCCAATTCCAATTTCTAAAAACCTTCTTTCAAAAGTTAAGTCTATCTTTTCAAATCAATTTCCAAAATCAAAAAAATTCTTTTCAAAACCTACTATCAAAATCAAATCAAATCCTTGTACTTGCATATCATGCATCATGTCACACTTCTTTCTCAAATTTTTTTTTCTAAAGTGGATAAGTTTTGGACATTTATTAATCAAAGATTCTGAATGAGTGAACCTAATGTGGACAGACATATAGGTACTGCAAGAGCGGGGTCTTAGTGCGTCTTCCCTACACATAACTAACCTCCAAACCTAGATCACTGTTTTTAAAGACCAAATGGAGTTATTTTCAAAAAGGGCTTAAATATTTTCAAAGGTTGCCAAACAACCTGTTTTCTTAAAAACCCTCTCTTGAGGAAGTTTTCAAAAACCCTAAGTTTAATATTCGAATTGTACTTAATTTTAGGTGACCTAACTCACCTTAATCAAGTTAAGTGGCGACTCCAAACCTTTTTTTAAAAGCCCTTATTCAAATTAATTTCAAGTTCAAACCTAGTCATACTCATCCTTCTAGGAGGATGAGTTCTAACGAGAGAGTACTGTATTTTTTTCACTTGTGTATGTTTTCTTCGAGTGCAAAAAATCGAAACGCGACAAAGGTAGTGGGCTTATACGAATCTATTTGTCTCTCCAGGAACTTAGCCATTCGGCGGCATATCTCCAACCTGGACCTTCTGATCTCACGGTGGAGCAACGACTTCTATACCTTTGAGGTTCCATGGGGGGAGTTAGGGCCTACTCTGGAAGATACGGTGTCGTTGATGCGCCTTTCCCTCACCAGTGACCGTGGTGTGGAACTCTATCTCTTGTCCGTGGATGAAAGGGCCACTGTGAGGGAGTTCGAGCAAGGGTATCATACGACCCAAAACTTTAACTTGCTTTTTGACAGAGGCAGGAAGTAGTTGGTCAAGAGAGTGCCCACCAACAAGTCAACCTACGCTGCTTGGATCTGCTATTTCTTCAGATATGTCCAGCCAAAATCCACTTCATCGAGGGGTGTTCTAAAGTATTTTGAAGGGTCGAGCTATAACCAGTCCAACTACTTTGCTGCTTTTCTTGCCTTCTTTCTTTCGATCTTTATCCTTCCAGAAGCCCTTGTGGACTCTGTCTCTTCTTCCGTGTATCCCCTTATTGCACTGCTATCCAAAGGAAAAAAGATCGCTCTGGCCCCCTTGTTCCTGGGGAGCCTTTACCAGTGTCTGGACCAGTTAAAGTATGACTTGGAGCACTCGGTAGGTCGGTGTGACACAGGAAGCTATGTCCATACCTAATTTATATTGGCTTATCTAACTGAGCACTTTAGGGGGCTGGTTCCTGTCCAAAAATCCTTTCTACTAGTGTAACTGTGACTACTGTGAGCGATGAAGGTCATGCTGTGTTGACCTAGACAAAGGAGAGGGAACCCACTTATGGCAAGGTGGTTTGGGGTCATCAGTAACCAAGACCTAGGTCAATTTTTTAATGATTCAGAGAAGTTCATTGTTTGTCGTTACACAGATAGGAACATCAGAGCCCATGTCCTTATTGCATATCCTCTGCAGGCACGCCACTATGAGTTCTCTTCCAGTGCTGAACCTCTTCCTGCTGACATCCATGAGATGCTATTAATGATTACACCAGGGCTACTTCCATTCTTGGATGAATATGGAAATGGCATTGTGATGTACCATCCTGATAGGCTCTCGAGGCAGTTCGGCTATAACCAAGGGATACCTCGTGCCCCTCTTCCTGTTGCATACTCCTTTGATGAGTGTATATAGAAATTTTAGGTGAATTCCATAGAGTCTAAATTTTGGGCTATCCAATGATTGACCTCCCACCTCTGGCATTTGACTTCCCATCCCTTGAGTGCGAGAACCATTTTACCCCTCATCAAAAACTGTATTGGAGAAGGAACTTAGACTCATTCTTCTCCTTCTGCTCTGGAGACACAAATCGGGTGAAAGTTGTTCCCATATGGAAAGGGGATCCCTCCCTTTACTTGACCACAAAGAAGAACCAGAAGAGGGACAGGGGGACTCGTAGTCGCTTTGCTCCTCCCAACCTTACTCCTGTCAAGGGTGGGAAGGGACAGGCTTTAAAGTCGTTGCTCTATTAACCGAAAGCGAGTACCCCGAAAGGAGTTTTGAAGACTTTTACTCCTCGCAGGCCTCTCCGTCATCTGATGTCCATTTGAAAAGGTAACATGTACCTATATCTTCCTTCACCCCCTCCCCGAAGTGCGTTCACAGAGTAAGTGGTGCCTTCTAATTTTTACCTTCCTTGATAAGTTTGGGTAACACCTATTAACTGTTTTCCTGTTGCTTCATTAGGTAAAGCTCGAGGATCCAGTCATATGGGAAGGGCAAAGGGCCATCGTCGAAGAAAAAGAAAAGAGCAGGTGAGTTTTAGTTTTTTTTTTTTTTTTTTTGCCCCTTGTTGCATTTCTTTTTGTTGTGCTTACTGAATCAAGCATGTTTCTCCTTCCTCTCAACACAGAGGTGGAGGAGTTGAGTAATGATGAGTCTGAGGCTAAGGAGACCCTGAAGGAAGAGGAGGAAGCTAAGGAGATCCCTAAGGGGAATAAGAGTGATAACTTGGAAGAAAATGGCATTGTGAGGGGACATGAGGAAGGAGCAGGTGATGAAAAAGAAGAAGAAGACTATGAATCTCCTATTAAGGAGCAGTTTGAATCTGTTGTAGAGAAAGAAATGTTGAAGAAAACTTTTGGTCGTGGGAGGGGTGGGTTAGTAGAAGTTGTGGACTCCTCTAGCCGGTTAGTCTCAAAGAAGGTAATCTACTATATCCCCTTTTTTTTTGCTTCTTCGTCATTTGTTTCTTTGTTTTTGTTTGAATGTGGCTGACTATATGTTGTGTAAACATAGGTGTTTGTGAAGGGTGTAGTTCCTGTTGCTACAACTTCGGAGATTCCCAAGAAGCTTTTAGTTGGCCTAGAGCCTAGAACTGCTGCTCGAGCAAAAGAGAAGAAAACTGCAGAATTCTTGAGGTGCCTGATAAATGAAGAACTGCATCCCTTCCTTGAGCGTATCAAGAGAGCATATTCTGACACCTTTGCTGGTTTCAAACTGGTCGAACGTCTGATCGATGTACTAGTGCTGGAGCAGTTGGTTACTTACTTCAAGAGGCTGGCTGAGATGAGGGTGTATAATATTAATAAAGAGTGGCTTCGCTAGGAATTCAGTGAGGCTTCTGATTTTGAAGCATTAGGCTTTCCTCTGGACTGGCTGAAGGTTTGTCTTAACGTTACTGGCTATTTGGAGGGACATAAAAAGAACACCATCATTCTGGACTCCTTTGAGATTCATCTGAAGGAAGCCAGGGCCAAGTTGGAGAAGTTGGAGGCCGATTTTCAGCAAGCCGAAACTGACTTTGATGCTGGCCAGCAAGCTCTTCCCACAACCGATCTGACCCTGGATTCCACAGTCCTTCTTGATGTCCCTGTGTAGCAGGAGGAGCCTACTAGCTAGTTGCTTGATGTGGTTTTGCCCCCCTTTTGTTTTGTGTAAATATTGCTTCTTGCTTGAATGAAATGGGAGTTGAATGGAAAAAACTATAGTTCATTTTAATTTGCAATTAGTTGGGCTACAATAGCTCTATTTTTTTTTTTTTTTTTACATGATCCTCCCTAGAAGGGAGTACTTCTTTCTCCAAACAAAAGGAAGCAAAAAAAAAAAAAAAAAAAACCTAAAAGAGACAAGGTTCAAAATAGAAACTCATAGGGGCTGGGAACCAACTTGGATCAGAGGAAGTACTTCTTAATGAATTGGGCATTGATTGGGATTGTTCTAAATCCATTAGCAGTCCTCTGGAGTTTGTAGTAACCACTATGATTTCCTTCTAATACCTTGTAGGGTCCTTCCCATTTAGGGGAGAACTTAGGGAGAGCCAAGTTCTTCATGATTGGTTCCACTATCTTCCAGACTAATTCTCCCTCCATGAAGGTTCTAGGAATCACCAGACAGTTATATGCCTTGGCCACTACGTTCTGATAATTTTCTATTTTTTGTACTATTCAGTCCTTTCTTTCGTCTAGGGCCTCCAGGTTAGTTCTTCTATCTTCAAGAATCATTCCAGCGGATAGAGCCATTATGGATGAAGGGACTACTATCTCTACAGGTAGGACTGCTTCTGCCCTATACACTAAAGAGTAGGGAGTTGCTTGGGTGGCCTTTTGCTTGGAAGTTCTATAGGCCCAAAGAGCTTCTAGTAGACGCACAACCTAAGTTCCACCTAATTTATCCATCAACTTACTCATAATTCTGATAAGGGTTTTGTTTGTCACCTCAACCTGTACACTTCCTTTAGGATAGTATGGAGTGGACTTATGGTGCTTAATACCATAAGCACCCAACGGTCTTCGAACGTGCTTGTTGACAAAAAGAGTCCCATTATCAGATAGTATAACCTTTGGTATCCCAAATCTACAAACAATATTCTCTTGAATGAAATTTGCGACTGTTGCTCTATCAACCTTCCTCATTGATGTGGCTTCCACCCACTTCGTACTTACTTCTATTGCTGCCAGAATCCATTTGTGCCCCTTGGAGGGTATAATGAAAGGACCGATCAAGTCCATAGCCCAAGTGTGAAACAGCCAAGGAGGCTTCAATTAATGAAGCTGGGTGGCCAGAGCGTGTGTAAGATTGCCATACTTCTGGCAAAGCTTGCATTTCTTGGCAAAACGCACTGAATCAGCCTCCATTGACGGCCAATAATAGCCTAGGTGCAACAAATGCTGGAAAAGCTTAGTACCTCCCTGATGTTGCTGCTTATGTGCTCCCTGCAGGACAGTCTTTATCTCACTCCCAGCCAAACACCTCAATGGAGTGCCATCTAAACTTCTTCTGAATAGTTGCCCTTGGTCAAAGAAAAAATGTGCAACTCGCTTTTTAACTCTACTAGCATCGAGGTTATTGTTGGGTAGAGATCCTTCTCGGAGGTAGTCAATTAGACTTGCCTCCAATCTGCAACATCCTTAACAAAATTGCACTTGTCTTCTCTAAAGTAACTCTGGCAGTGGGTATAGCTAGACTGAAGCTTCCTACCATCTCTTTCCATGTCAAGCCAGTAGTACCCCTACCTCTGAATTCTTCTGTAGAGGTTTACATCTCCATCTTTATAGGACTTCTCGTGGATTTGATGGAGCCCTAGGTTTTCTTCTTCGTAGTCAACTCAGTGGACAAGCAACCCACTAGATCCTATATAATAGAGGTCACCTTAGAGGAGGAGGAATTGAGTTGCCTTTGCTATGGGTAGTGTTCCATCCCCGCTTTTTAGTTGCCAAATGACATCTCCTCACCAATCGTCAAGCACTTCTTCAAAAAAATTTCCTAGGATGGTGGAGGGAGTGGTTTTCTTATTAATGACAATGGTGGTGTCCTCTCCGGAGAAGTCAGTCTTCACTCCAAGTGTTGCCAGGGCATCTGGATGCCTATTCTCAGTTCGAGGGGCATGGGCGATGACCACCTTGTGAAATTTTTCCACTAGCCACAGGACAATAGTGTGGTAGGTTGCCAAGGCAAACTCTTTTACTGCAAAATGTCCCGAAGCTTGCTTGACCACTATTTTTTAATCACCTTTAATTCTGAGTTGCTTTACTCCCATTATTTTGGTTGCTATGAGTCCCAAGATTAGTGCCTCATATTCTACTTCATTATTGGAACAATAGAAGTCTAACCTATAGGACAAGCTAAACTCCTTCCCATTGCCGTTTTTTAACAATATGTCGACTCTGCCCTTCCCCCTGCTACTGGATCCATCAAAGCTCAAGGTCCAAGTATCTTCCGAAGGATCGTCCGCAGCTGTGGTGGCTTGGAAGTCATCTCTTAGGAAGGTTTCATCGATAGGTTCGTAGGAACCACTTACAAAGTGGGCAAGGAGCTCAGCCAATGCTTGAGATTTGATCACAGTAGGGGTGACACATTTGATCTCAAACTCTGACAGAGCCAGAAGCTATTGAGCCATCAGGCCTGTCAGTGCTGGCCTGCTGAGTAAGTATCTGATGGGTCACTATGAGTAACTACGTGGATCGGATAAGCTAGAAAGTGGTGCCTGAGCTTCTGCGCAGTGAACACAAGGGCCAGGCAATGTCGTTTAATAGCAGTGTACCTCACCTCAGGTCCTCTGATAGTTCTGCTGATGTAATACACAGGTTTCTCTACTCTGTCCAGCTCCTAAATAAAAAGCGCTTCGATGGATCTTGGAGTGGACATTAAGTACAAGATCAATGGTTTACCTAGCTGGGGAGCAGTCATGGTTTGAGGAGAAGACAAGACAGCTTTGATTGCTTAGAATGCTTTCTGGTGTTTCTCCACCCATTCAAATTTGTCTTTTCCTTTCAAGAGAGAGCTGAAGGGTGCTATGATTTAGGCCTATGCAGGGATGAACCTCTGTAGGTAGGAAACCTTTCCAAGGAAACTCTTTAGAGACTTCTGAGAATGGGGTGGAGGCATGTTGGCTATGGCCTTAACCTTTGCCCTATCAGCATCTATGCTATGTCGATGAACGAGGACCCCAAGGAACTTCCCTACTGTTACTCCAAAAGCACACTTCAGTGGGTTCATCCTCATATTATACTTCCTGCAATGTTTGAACACTTGCTCGAGGTGCTTCAAATGGTCTTCTCTTTTTAGAGACTTAACCACCATGTCATCAACATAATCTTCCACAGTGTGGTGTATCATGTCATGAAACACAGTAGTCATTGCCCATTGATAAGTTGCTCTTGCATTTTTTAGTTCGAAAGGCATGACTATATAGGAGAAGTTACCCAGGGGCATTCGAAACACGGTCTTTTCAGCATCTTCAGCATCCATCTATATCTAGTTATAACCACCAGACCCGTCTATGAATGAGAACATCTGGTGACCAGCAGTGGCGTTGACCAAAGTGTTTACGTGAGGGAGCGGGAACTCATCCTTCAGGCATGCCTTGTTAAGATCACAGAAGTCTACGCAGACACATATCTGCCCGCTCTTCTTCTTGACAGGGATAATGTTAGCCAACTAGGAGGGATACTAAATAGATCTGATGAACCCTGCTACCTGTAGCTTCTGGATCTCCTCCTTGATTTTCTCTTCCAGGTATAGGTGGTACTTCCTTGCAGGCTGTTTACATGGTTTGGAGTTTGAAAAAATGTCTAAATGATGAGACACCATTGGAGGATCTAAGTCCAGCATCTCCTCATACGTCCAGGCAAACACATCTGAGAGAAGAGCAATTGGTGACTGTGAGACACCGAGATCTTAAGACACAAAGAATCGAAAAGGAATGCTACGAGGCTATGTCTTGTGTCGAATTGAATGGGGGAAGGGGGTCGTTTCTTACCCAAACAACTTAACAAATGGAATATTTTATAATGATAAAAACACGGCCAATTTCACTAACCCGTGAACGTGTCAACCAGTTCACTGGTTAAATTGCCGAGTCAAGCGGTTTTAATAAAAAAAGATGGTTTTTTTACCTAGAATAGTATAGGGGGCAATCTAGACTGTTGCATGGACCGATTCCCAGTTCAACCGGCTAGTCCAATTCAAGTTTTAAAACATTGGTCAAAACAGGCCTATTAAAATCTTGTGCTACAGTCCTACTGATAGTGTGCCTAATTTCATCTAAGGCTATGAACAATAATCTTATATTGCATAAGAACTGATGATCTAATCTTCCATGTATAATCCATATTCTACACACCAGATTAAAATACACACATGCACAATTATTAAATAAATAATGCAAGACAAATATTACTCACAAAGATTTTCATTAAAATGAAACAACTAAATTACTGATAAATACTAAAATTATTACACAAAGCATGTTTTTTAGTATATATCCCTAACACTTGGAACATCTTGATTTGATTTTGTTACCTTGTTGGCCAAGAAATATATAAGTTCATTATTTTTAGGGATATGGATACTTTAACCCTATCCAATGCTTTATCCATGTTAGTGAAGGTTACAAGTGCTATTAAAAAAAATTCAACTGACATATATACATATATATATATATATATGCATGTAATATACACACTGGCCAAGCTATTTGTTGTATTGGCTAAAATAAACGCAATATTTTATGGGAAAAATGAATAATATAATAAACCTTTTTTAAAAATAGTATAGTATATAAGGGCCAAATATGTATCAATAAATAGAATTGAGGACATTGTTATTAAGGAGATATAAATGTAGGAAATGTTATTTGAAAGGCAAGGTTGGTAGTAGATAGTGTTCTTTTCATAATCAGTTAGTGTTAGTTATCTATAATAACCAAAAACTATTAGTTACTTTTGTGCAAGTGATGTGAGTGAGGATACTAAACTAAGAGAGTGACCAGTGGTGGAAGGTTCTTTGCAAAGTTAATAACAAGCACTGGCATGTCGGAAGACGATCAGAGGTGGAGGAGAGAGGGCTAAGGCGGTCTTAGGAAGAGAGGGTGGTCGTGGAGAGAGAGAATTTTAATTGAGGAGGTGGAAGCCTGAGATTTACTGCTTTTATCTGATGTATGTTGGAAAAAGGGATGGCTCCCTTTTATATAGGCAAGGGGACCTAGGGAGGAGAGCCAACCCATGAATATCAAGTCATTCCATGGTGCATTATCCTAAACCGATAGATAAGTGGTCAACTAGCCCCAATCCTCCCTCAGTGGGTAGGTAGGATTTGGCTGAGCATTGGGGAGTTGACGTGCATTTATGCAGAGTTGACATGCATTAAATGTTTTGGTAGCTTATCATTAATGGAGATCTCTCTCACTCTAAGGCTAGTCAAAGGGCAAGCCCCTTGAGGGGGCCAATGCCGCCTTGACAAATCCTCAGCTCTAGCATCTAAACAACAAGTCTCCTCAGGTCCTTAATGGCTCCCCCTGTTTATAGGTCTTGCTCCCAACATAGGTTAATGAGTTGCTCTGGCCATAGTCTTTATCGAAAAATAGAGAACCAGCTCAAGGGCATGCTCAGCAGAGATGATCTATGGCCGAGCCAGGAGGTCTCAAGCTTAGAGACATAGGAGGTACGCTCCAGTGGACATGTCCTCAGTTGTGTTGAGGAGGTGTCACGTGCTACACATTGGCAAGTGATTACACCTCAAAAGTGTATCCAAAGTCCCTAAATAGTCTTTGTTAATCCATTTAATGACATATATACCTTATGGACAAAGCTAGGCAAAAGGGCTATGACCGTACGTACGGTACTGTTCGCCGTACATACGGTACTTCAACCATACATACTGTGAACAATACCGTACGTATGCCTGTAATATTTTTCTAAACTTTAGAGAGGCTCATTCAGCGTAGAGGCCACAACATGGAGACCGTACGTACAGTGGGCCAACCGTACATATGATGGTCTGACTATATGTACAGTCCCGGCTACCCTATTTTTTTCCTCTCACTGTTATATATGGGTTTGTATGGGGATTTGGGGATCGATCACATTTTCTAGAGTTTAGGACGTTTTTCTAGAGGGAGAGAGTACTTTCCCACCATTGTAATAGTTAGATTACTTAGAATCTCTTGCTATATTCCTTATAATTGAATTGAAGAGTTGATTTCAATAAAAAATTTCAATCTCTTTCTTATTCAAATTCAAATTGTTCATCATCAAATCAAGGAATTCAAAGCTTCATTGAAGGTATCCCATCATTTCATTGTCCTATCATTTTGGATTAATGTTCTTCTTTGATTGAGTGTTGGATTTCTTAGAACACCTATGTTATTGACTAAGTTTGTCAATTCCAAGTCATGGTTTCACAATTATGGGGTGGAATTGATCAAATCGATGGTATTAGTATAGGATCCTTAAATTGATTACATATTTAACTTCAATTGGAGTTCAATTGCCCAATCTTCAAAGCTAATTCTTCTGAATTGCTACCCTTGATTGTGGCTTAGCAATTTGTGTCATAAACATTCAATGACAACTTAGAATTCTTCAGGTGTTTGGATCAATTGAACTCAATCATTTGTGCAAATTACTTAGCATTTTCCTTTAATTGTCAATTTCTCTTTTGTAGTAGATTACAGTTTTAATTAGATAAGTAGATCATAATTACAACTCCAAACTCAAAGAATTTTTTATTTTGTTTTGTTTGTTCTTTTCATTAAATTGTAACCATATTTGAGTGAGTCAAAGTTGGGTTACGTGATTGGTCTATATTGGACCCCGAAATCTCGAGCTTAAAACGATACTTAAAGTCATTTGGGTTAAACTACATCGAAACCGTGCACTTGCGGAGGTGAATCAAGTTTATGGCGCCGTTGCCGGGGAATTGAAGGCACGAAGCTTACTTTAACCAAACTCGGATTGGAGATTATAAAAAAAAAGAAGAAGAAAACAAAAATTTAAATAGAATAGCAACTTACAAATGGGCGGGAGTTGATCACCCACCTTAGACAGAAGCATCTACGGCATTGGGCCGGGGGTACATCTCTTTTTCCCTTAATGTGCATATTTTGCTAGATTTTTTATCTTTCTTTGCTTAGTTTATTTTGTCTGTTTTAGTATAATTGCACCGCATCTTGTTAGGACTCCTTTGAAGGCATTTAGTGGAGTTAGGTTAGTGTGCTAAGCTTGTAAATTGGTGGTACTGGTTTGCATATGGAAATTGGAGGTATAGGTGGGAAGTAAAAAAAAAAAAAAAAAGTTGTTGTCCAACATTATATATTTGTGTATGATGTGTTGTTTGACCTTGACGGTCTATTGTTTTGTGCATCCATTTATGCATGCCATACTTCTTTAAAGGCACTCATAATTGACTTATGAGGGTCGTGAATGAGGGCACTTCATCACCACACCGTGAGCCGACACATGGACTTCCATTAGTAGTGGACTTAGGTTTTATTCCGATGGCCAACCAAGAGGGTCTACCTAATGTGCTTCCACCAAATGTCAACAGGATTCCTAATCCCAACGGCATACCACTCAATCAGAATGAGAATCTTAAAGAGATCCCTAACATTGTAAGAGGTGATAACATGGAGAGATGGAGTGTCCATGGGGACGTAGCAGCCCCCCAATATCGAACCCCCCGTGACTATATGAATCTGCCTAGACAAGCTCCTAGTTCATGTATCGTATTCCTATCTCAGTATACCACTCTAAACATTCGACCGAGTATGATGCAATTGCCCCCACAATTCCATGGGATGGATTCGGAGAAACCATATTGCTTTATTAAGAAATTTGAGGATGCATGTTCAATTGTGATGGATAATTCAGTCCCAAAGGAAAATTTTTCTCAAACTTTTCCCATTTTTCTTAAAGGACGCCACAAAGAGGTGATTCAATTTGTTAAGACCATTTTCCACCCACTCTTGGAAAACCCTTCAAGGGGAGTTTTTGAAAAGTTTTTTCAAAAAATAGGATCGAGGCATTGTGACGTCAAATTTCTCAATTTTTGCCAATGTTAGGAGAGAATTTCTTTCAATGTTGGGAGCAGTTTAAGGAACTTCTAATCTCTTGCCCACATCACAGTTATGATGATTGGCATATCATCAACATTTCTTATACATCACTCACTCCACAGTTGAAGCAATTTGTGGAAACAATGGGTGCAGAGACGTTCATGGATAGGCAACCTCATAAGGCCTATGCCTAATTTTACCATCTCTCAAACACTACTGGAAATTGGTCTATTACAGGGATCCAAAATCTTGAGGGTCATCTAGTTCAACAAGGAGTTGGAGAGAAATACCAGTTAAAGGAAGTTGATGATGTGAACACTCGTTTAGCGTCGTTGGCAAGAAAATTAGAAGCCCTAGAACTTAAGAAAGTGCATGCAGTAGAGGCGGAAGAAGTCAAGAAGTCTTGTTTACTGTGTGATACAACCGACCACGACATCTCATCATGTCCGGTCATTTCGGGAGTTAAGGAGGCACTACATGGCCAAATCAATGCAATTGGTCAATTCCAACTGGGAGGAGGCAACCCTTTCTCTAACACTAATAACTCGAGATGGAAGGATCACCCAAACTTTGCATGGAGAGGTGAGGGGTCTCAAACCCCCAATCATACTAAGGAGGATTTCAAAATCCTCAAGCATAACAAGCACCTCCTCCAACTTACCAAGCATAATCGTACCAACCTTCACTAATTGTTCCATTTCCACCACAACCACGACCATATCAACCTCCACAACAAACTCCTACCAACATATATCAACCACCACACAAGAAAGCCATAAATGATACCTTTCAACAATTCATGCATAACCAAAATGGCGTGAACTCGAAGGTCAATAGGGCATTAGAGCAACAAGGGCAAGCATTGAATGACATTAAAAGTTAGTTGACTCTTTTGACTAAAGCTTTGACTCTTAATGAGAAAGAAAAATTGTCCGCTCAACCTCAACCAAACCCGTCTAGGCAAGTGCACTCAACCAAAACCCTAGGCCAACCATCCAATCATAAACAACTGCAAGCTATCACTACTGTGAGGAGTAGGAAAGTGATTGATAAAACCATTCTTCCTAGGGATCCGAAAGGTAGAGAAGTAATTCCTAAAGTAATTGGTAGCCCACCAAAGAGTGTAGAAGAAGGAAACCCTTGTGTGGAGAGTAAGAGTGGATTGAAAGGGGAGGTAGTTGAAATAAAGCTTAGTGACCAAAGGGGGATAGAGCGAGAAGAGGAGAAGGATAAGGAACTGAGAGAGTCTTTTAATAAAAATGAGAGAGGTTTGAGGGAGGAGCGTGAAGTCTTGGCTCATGCTCTTTTCCCTCAGCGTTTAGCTAGGCCAAAAAGTAACCCTCTAAGTTTGGAGATCTATGAAACTTTCAAGCAAGTCAAAATCAATTTGCCACTCTTAGAGGCTATTAAACAAATCCCTTCCTATGTAAAATTCTTGAAAGATTTGTGCACAATTAAATGAAAGTTGAATGTTAGAAAAATGCCTTCCTTGCACATGATGTGAACTCGGTTGTTCATATCAAAACACCTCTTAAGTACAAAGATCCGGGTTACCCTACGGTAACATACATAATAAGGAACCATAGGATAGGGAGATGTCTTCTTGATCTTGGATCAAGTGTGAATTTGTTGCCATACTCGGTTTACGAGAAATTGGGTTTAGGGGAGCTCAAGCCAACTAGAATCACACTTCAACTAATTGACCGATCCATAAAGGCACTTAGGGGGATGGTGGAAGATGTCCTTGTGCAAGTAGAGAAATTTTATTACCCGGCAGACTTTGTAGTTTTGGATACCCAACCAATAGTGGACCCCAATGCCTAAAATCATATTTCGATCATATTAGGGAGATGCTTCTTAGCAACATGCAATGCTATTATTCATGTAAGAGGGGGTTTACTAAAATTGACTTTTGAAAATATGACGGTGGAACTTAATATGTTTAATGCGGGGAAGCAACCAGAGGATATCGAGGATATCTGAGAAGTGAATTTAAATGATTCCATCATACAAGAGCATTTTGAGAGGCATAGTATAGAAGACCCTTTAGTTAGAATGTTGATGCTAGGAGAGGGTCAAGCTAGCTTGTCATTAGAAGAGGAGGAAGTAGTTAATAAGGGTTGTGGTTTAGAGGTGATGGCTGTCATGGCTGCGGGTCAATAGACCTCCCATTTTTAAGCCCTTGACCCCTAGTGCCATAAAACTCCAACCGTCGGAATCTCAAGCTCCTACCCCAGATAGAAAACAATTGCCTTCCACACTCAAATACTCTTTCTTAGGTGAGGGTGAGTCATACCCAGTAGTGATATCATCATCACTATCGACATCTCAAGAGGAGAGCCTTTTAGAGGTCCTCAAGAAACGCCACAAAGCCATAAGATGAACTATTGCCGACCTACATGAAATTAGCTCCCTTGTTTGCACTCATCATATTTACCTTAAGGACTGAGCTAAGTCGGTGCACCAAATGCAACGGCGATTGAATCCTGTAATGAAAGAGGTGGTGAGGGGTGAAGTTCAAAAGCTTCTTGATGCATGTATCATTTACCCCATTTTCGATTCTAGGTGGGTGAGCCCCGCACAAGTCGTCCCTAAGAAGTCCGGAGTCACGGTAGTAAAAAATGAACACATGGGTTGATCTCCACCCGAATTCAAATCGGGTGGCGGATGTGCATTGACTATTGTTGCCTTAATGTCGTAACAACGGGTAGCCGAACGGACTTATTATTACTTCCTTGATGGCTACTCCAGATACAATCAACTTGAAATTGCATTGGAAGACCAAGATAAAACCACATTCACTTGTCCATTTGGCACCTTCACTTACAAGCGAATGCCATTTGGATTTTGCAATACTCCTACCACTTTTCAAAGGTACATGATAAGTATTTTCTCGGATATGGTTGAGCATATTATAGAAGTCTTCATGGATGATTTCTCAGTTTATGGGGATACCTACTCACAATGTTTAACTCATCTAGAATTAGTATTGAAAATATGTGAAGAGAGTAATTTGGTCTTAAATTGGGAGAAGTGTCACTTCATGGTGATGCAAGGAATTGTTCTAGGACACATCATTTTCGCTAAGGGTATTGAGGTAAATCCCACCAAAGTTGAACTAATTCAAAAGCTACCTACACCAAGGAATGTGAAAGATGTAAGATTCTTCCTTGGGCATGTCGGTTTCTATCGACGATTCATTTAATCTTTCAGTGCTCTCTCAAGGCCGTTGTGTGCCCTATTGGCGTAGGATGCACCATTTGATTGGACTTCTGATTGTACTCTAAAAGTGCAATCTACATGCCTTAATTAGTTATTTGTTAGCCTTGGAATAGGTTTAATTATGTTGTTTTAGTTCTAATTCGTTACTAACTTAGTTTTATGTATGTTTTCAGAAATCCTGGCTTAAAGAGGACAAATTCGCTCAAATATGTAAAAGTGAATTTGAACGGTACAATGGGCATTCGAACGGATGACATCAGGCATTCGAACAGTGGAGCTTAGCATTTGAACGGTGAATAGTGGCGTTCGAACTATTCGTCAAATGTTGTCACGCTAAAATTAGGTCCGAAGACCGTTCGATAGATTCAGAGAGCATAAAATCCATCCGAAAGGCGTTCGAAGACCTTCTGAATGGTCAATTAGGCGTTCGAAGGCCATTCGAATGGTGCAACGGGGTTTTCAATTTTTCTGCTACCTATATAAGCTGGGACTGAACCTCTTTTAGGGGGATTCTAGGGTTGACATTTTTTCTAAGTTTTAGGAGTAAATTAGAGTATTTTATTCATAGTTTTCATTCAGTTTTCAATTCCTATAATCAGATTGCTCAGTCTTTCAATATATTTTCAATACAACTTTACATATCCATAACTATAATGAGTAACTAGATTCCATCTTGGGATCGAAAGTGAACATTAATTGAATATCATGGATGAACAAACGAGGTACGTTCTTGGTTTTAAAGTTAAATTTTCTGGCTTTCTTTCTTCTTCTTCTTTGTTCTAGAAACCTTCGAAAACCTGGAGGTTTGATTATATTCAATAATATTTATGCATGAATCTATATTCAGTATATGCGCTACACGAATCGATGGTACTCATCCTTGATTCTAACAACCCGATTTATTCTAGAAGTTGAAGTTTTGAAGAACACTTGGTTTTATCACTAAATCTTCCATATATGAGTAGTCATGACCAAGGTCTCTCCATTATCGCCCTTAAGACTGAACATGAAATAGAGAACATCAACGTTCCCGTGGTGTTTGATCCAAAGGAAGACATTTTTAGGGTGGATGATGATGAGGATAAGGTTAAAGAAGAGGTACTTATTCGTCCTGAGGTGTCTAAACTGAGGGAAATGATACCTACAGAAGAAGTAAAGGACGACGG
>CM065395.1:37990289-37992789 GCA_033060915.1 Euryodendron excelsum
ATAAAATCAGTGCAAAAGGCATTTGAAGACCGTTCGAACGGTCAATTAAGCGTTCGAAGGCCATTCGAACAATGTGACGGGGTTTCCTATTTTTCTGTTTCCTATATAAGTTAGGACTAAACCTCTTTTAGGGGGATTCTAGGGTTGACATTTTTCCTAAGTTTTAGGAGTAAATTAGAGTATTTTATTCATAATTTTCATTCAGTTTTCAATTTCTGTAATCAAATTACTTAGTCTTTTAATATATTTTCAATACAACTTTGCGTATCTATAACTATGATGAGTAGCTAGATTCCACCTCGGGATCGAGAGTGAAGATCAATTGAATATCTTGGATGAACAAATGAGGTACGTTCTTGATTTTAAAGTTCAATTTTCTGGCTTTCTTTTTTCTTTTTCTTTGTTCTAGAAACCTTCGAAAATCTGGACGTTTGATTATGTTCGGTAATGTTTATGCGTGAATTTATATTCATTATATGCACTACACGAATCGATGGTACTCGTCCTTGATTCTAACAACCCGATTTATTCTAGAAGTTGAAGTTTTGAAGAACACTTGGTTGTATCGCTAAATCTTTTGAATCCGAGACTTACAACGTAATCGAAGGATTTGAGTTATTAAATTATCGCCTTTGGAATTCCAAGAAACGTAATTGGTTGGATCGATTGATTCCAGGACTTTTTAAGTTTTCTTAGTCTAGATTAGATAACCAATCTTTCATTAACCTAAAATCAAATTTTTATTTATTGGAGTGTTTTTCCTAAGAATTTTGATCCACTGTAAGTTTTTTTATTTACGTAAACCATCTTTCTTGTGGGATCGACCTCGTATTTACGAGAAATTATTACTACATAGCAATCGTGCACTTGCGGTTAAGTATCACCCTTTTAGGGAGTGATCAACTTCATCTTGCCAACTAACATTTGATACTTTAAAGAATCACTTGACTACAACTCCTATACTTTAACCCCCAGATTGGAGCCTCCCTTTTGAGCTCATGTGTGATACTAATGACCATGCCATAAGGGTTCTAGAAAGATAAGAAGCCCCCATATGCTTCACTATGCAAGTCAAACATTGAATGATGCCCAAGTGAATTACACTACCATCGAGAAAGAACTTTTAGCCATAATGTTTGCTTTGGACAAGTTTCAATCATATTTGGTGGGCTCGTATGCCATTGTTTACACTAATCATGCTGCCCTCAAATACCTTTTGTCCAAACAAGATGCTAAGCCTCGATTGATTCGGTGGGTTCTCCTCCTTCAAGAGTTTAACCTTGAAATCAAAGATAAAAAGGGGGTGGAGAATGTAGTGGCCGATCACCTCTCCCAATTACCATATGAAATCTCTCATACAAATGATACCCCCATCACTGAAACTTTTCTTGATCAACACCTCATGTCATGCTAAGCTGTGTCGCACACCATAATTCCTTGGTACACTGACGTGGCTAATTATTTGGCTATTAAAGCTATTTCATCTCATTGGTCCTCCTTGGACTAGAGAAAATTCTTTCGGCTTGTGCAAAATTTCTTTTGGGATGACCTGTATTTGTTCAAGTATCATCCCGACCAAATCATTCGGCATTGTGTACCCAATGATGAGTTCTTAAGTGTCATTACTTTTTCTCATACACAAGCATGTGGAAGCCATTTCTCTTCTAAAAAAATGGCTACAAAGATTTTGCAAAACGGTCTTTATTGGCCCACCTTGTTTAGAGATGCTCATCACTTTTGCTTATCTTGTGATAGATGCCAACGCCTAAGGAGTCTTACCCGATAGCATATGATGCCCCTTAATCCAATTCCTGTCCTGGAAATCTTTGATTGTTGGGGTATCGACTTTATGGGGCATTTCCTAATTTGTTTGGGTGTTTTTGCATTCTTGTCGCCATCAACTATGTTTCAAAATGGGTAGAGGCTATTGCCACTCGAAGTAATGATCATCGTGCTGTGGTTCAATTTTTTAAGGACTACATCTTTTCTCATTTTGGCATGCCTAGAGCCGTCATTAGCGATGGTAGGTCCCATTTCTGTAATAAACCAGTTGGTGTGATCATTGTGCATAAAGTTAGCCTTCCATACCACCCTCAAACTCAAGGGCAAGTAGAATTGGGAGGGCATGATTTCCGGGATGATGATGATTTTAGGCCTTAGTTTGGATAGAGTTTAGATAGCATCCATTTTATTACACTTCATTTTATCCGATGTATCATAAACTCCATCACACATATCTTGTATCTTTTCTTGAGCATTATATATATATATATATCCCTTGGTTATACTTTGATCTCTTGTATATACTAGTTTTCGATCGGATATGAGTTTAGTGGATGATTTTGATGGGGATTGCAAAATTTTCCACGACCTGACTATAGTGCATATGCATAATACCAAAAAAATCTGATTTGATTAGCATAGTCTAATCTACGTGATTAGAATCATACCTTCAAGATCTCTCTGGGTTGATCCCGAATAACAAGTAACAGTAACAAGC